>NNCF01126622.1:437502-559570 GCA_002313205.1 Laupala kohalensis | reverse complement strand
TTATATATATATATATAATTGTTACAATTTTTCCCTTACTTTTTTTCGGCGTCCCAAAAATCTTTCGCCCCTAGGATATTGCCACGCGAATCCGAGGCTTGCGCTACTTGCTTGGCTCATCTTGTCTCAACTTAGCGAGAAAAGCGTTTTGCGGCCACTATACGAATAGTGTTAACGCACCTGTCATTCCTAAAAGTATTCTAACGCGTGTGGTAAATTAAAATAATTATACTTGTTGGTTGATTTACGACTATATTATATTTCTCTTCAAACTTTGTAATGGATTAAACTCGCTTCCATTGTTCAAACAATTTTCGACAAAATATTTTCAGAGATTAGCTTTACTTCTCTATTAGATAATAATAGTCCTTGTATATACCATTGAAAGAAAATATGCCTTAAATTAAAAAAATATCACATTATATTTCGTTGAAATATCTAGAGGTTATTGATTACCACTGTTTTTGACAACGCTAATAATTATTCTTTGTTGTTTTTTTACCCTCACAAGGGATTAGATGTTTTAGGGACATTCTCAATGTATATGGTACCAGAATTATACGGGGTTTTACGGTCACATAATCCGCTTTGATATTAATCTACAAAATATTTCCCTCACATTTTAATGTGACGCAAAGAATTAATTTTATAAATTCCACAAACTATGGATATGTATTTTGTGGAATTTATAAATTTAATATTTGCAACCCAGCATCTCTCCTTTCTAAGTTTTCTCACAAACATAATATTTGTTAGAGTCATTTGAATGTTCTAATTCTTTAAATATACGAAACACAATTAAATAGTCCAAGAAATTTTTCACGATATTCTTACTATCGGTATAAACAGTAAAATAAAATATAAAAATGTATTGTGAGAAATATTAGAAAAACTCCCTCATTTTATTTCAATAAAACGAAGACGAAGTCTGAGAAAGGAATATTAATTAGCAATTATCCATTCATGCATTTCATACAATGTCGGTCAATATTAAAATATGACGGTCGACGACTTCGACAAAAGAAAAATTTGATTAGTAAAATACGATTAATTTTTGGGTTTTATTCATTTACGTCCTCACAAAATTAAATTACGCGAGCGCATAACATAAAACGACAAACGAGCCCTTTCACAATTACCAAAGCTTTAAGTCTCTCACGCGAGCATTGCGAGTTCTTGATTTAATTCCACACTCGTCCGGGTGATGTTCATATTGAAGCTTCATCGCCCAGAGATTATTTTTCGACGAATTACAATATGTTTCGGAGGAAAAGAACGGACTTTTTTCGGCTGATAAACCTGAATATATTTGATATATGATTTGAAAACGCAGAGCATTTAGCTAATACTGTCAATTGCGATTTCTATTTTAAAATTTCTGTATATTCGTGTGGATAAAATATCGTTATTGCGAGACAAATCGTAATACATACACTAAACTGTTTAGAATTTCATCGGAGGAATATTTAAAGCAAAATACCATTAAAACATTTATTTTAATTAATGTTCTTAATTTCTTAACTTAAAAGTCATATACATAATTTATAAATACAATAATTGATAATATAGAAAATAACAATAACATCTTAATCTCACAAAATGAAGCACGTATTTATCTTCTTATTTAATTTTGTTTGAAAAGAATACTGAATAATTTTTTTCAGTGAATCGAGGAGGTTTTAAATAATTTAATAGAAAGAATAAAATATATGAAGTATAAAATAAATGTATAATTCAGTTCAATTCTAAGTACACCGTTCCTAGCGACCGACAAAATTATCAATTTATAGATTATTATTGGCTTCACTAGGTGATTTTGAACCAAAAGGTCCAAAAAGGGGTTCGTTAACTGAACAATTTAGTTTATATTATGAAAACTAAAATTCTAATCCGTCAATTTGCTAACAGAGAAAGCACGCGCTACGGCCAAATTAGAGAACTTGCAGTAAAGAAATTGGTAGGATAATCACCTGTTACATTTTTCCGTAGAAGTGACGGCGACTTCGATAAAGATAGAACGCGTGATACGATCAGAACCAGGGAAATAAAAACCATTTGCGTAGAAATGATAAAATAAGTCAGTGATAGAGAAATGCTGCAGTATGCTAATATGACGATCACGTAGGGAAAAAAATTACAATTTTTCAAGTGTTCGGAAAATAATATTCTTTATCACTTATTTCATATTTTTCAATAACCAGTCGTAATGTATATCTAGGTTAAGATTGAAATGCTCTATATCTGTAGAAAAGGGAATCGAATATTTAAATACGGAAATGTCAGCGTTTGCTTCAAATATTTGTTAGTAAACGCTACAGGACATGTCGTTGTGTTCTAAAAGAGCGGAGGGGGGGATGCTGACGTAATAATGGACAGATATGTAAAGGCTTCAGAAGTGAATCAATCAATTCAATAGGAAAGAAGGAAAAACTAAGAACTATTTCGGGAAGAGAATTATTTTCTTTCCTTCTAATATTTATTTTCCTCAAGTAATCTTTCTTACAATCTCAACAAAATAACTACGTATGAAGTTATTAGGTTCTCAGATGGAAAAATAATAATAAGGATCAGATTCTCAGATGAAAAGATAATAATAAGGATATGTATATTTTCATGATCTATACGTGGGCATTGTTTGTTTCGCATTAAGACACTATATCTTCGTAAAGTAGACCCACGTAAAAATCGCTAGAAACAACACTTGAAGACGAGCACTCGACAACATTTCGACCGCAATTTAAATGAATGTAAATTAGAACATAAAATTAAAAATACCACAAATGATCAGCACTAATCAAGTATACTCGGTTGCTATTCGCTTAAGGATAGCTGGTATCCACTTAAGGATCATCTACAAACTTAATACCAGAACTTGTGGAGTAAATAGACCTGGCAATTCAATATAATCCGAGTAAATGTTGTTTTGAGAATGTACTTTCATTTTATCGCACTATTGTACAATTTATTGTTAAAAGTTTTACGATCATCACGCAAAGATTATTGCATTTCATTACGATTTCTCTTCAAATAAAATAGTCCATGAATGAATCATGATGCAAAATCATTTTTAACCCAACACGTACAAGACAGAATGAAATGCTTCTTTTAGGAATATTTATTTGGTGCAAAATTTTATACCTCAGTCATAATTATATTACCATAATTTAAACACATCAAAGGAATCAAATGAAATATCACTATTACGATTTTGACTCAAGTTTATGACTTGCTGGCTTCTTTACTAAATACTTACGCTCGAGCAAAATACCTCGCGGCATAGAAATGTAGTGATGCAAAACCTGGAACAGATTCAGGGACACGTGAAGGTAAAGGAGAATATTGCGGAGATAATCCACTGCGAGGAAAAGAGAGTAACACAGAATAAAGAAGGAAAAATATTATTATTTTTAATTGAAAAGAGCTTTTGTTTGCTTTTTACAATACAGTTTCAATAGAGCATAATTTCGGCGGAGCTGAAGACCCGTTCGTCTGTGATTTGGTTCTGAATTTTCTGTGGGTTATGCTTACAATCTCCTGGTATTCACGCTTAAGCAACTAGCCACTACTTTCCACCATAATCGTGTACGATCTAGCAATACATTCTAATATTAACAAAACAAAATAATGTTTAATTTATGTAATTTACCACAAATATGAATATAATAGAAACTGTTGGCAAACTGTTGTGTTCGTTAAGCACCGATGAGAACCACGAATAACTAACGATCAGGATAAGGAAAATGTATGCACATATTTACATATTCTTACGAATTGATATTGAAAAAAATATAAGTTCGCATAATTCGTGCAAAACGGAAAGTTTTTAATGGCGAAGTAAATAATACTGATGAGAGAGGAAAGGGATGGAAGAAAACGTGCGAAGTAGTAAATTCATTAGAGAGAGCAAGTCAATACATGCGAAGTGATGAATGGAACAGAGGACGGAGGTGGAAGAACGTGACGGGAAAACAAAATGACACGGAGAACAAAGGCAACATGAGGGATGTGGGAGGTATTGGATTTGGAGGTAGACAAATGAAGTGTACTGTAAGAAAGTTATTATTATCACAAAATTTCGTACACCTAAGAATAGAGAAATTTATTAATAAACCATTATTTAACGAGCATTTGCTTCACAAAAAAATTAAAAAAATATTAATATTTTTGATATGTAGTCTTTATTAAACGAAGCGGAACTTCATCTTTAATCTTAGATGATTCCGTAAAAGTTAATTACATTACAATCTTCAATTTACGGATGTACTCATAGTTAAGATCTTTAACATTATGCTCAATCATGCAAACTCTCAATTAAATAAAGCTTCAATGAGCTATTCAAAATGTACGTTCCACTTTTTTTCCTTTTTTTTACCGCTCCTCCCCACCTTGTTTCCGTTGTCTTAATATACCTCTTCCATTTCAAAGATATTTGATAGAGCTTATTTGGTAGATTTATGCAATTTTTGATATGTTCACTAATCATTTAAGTAGAAATTTAAAAAAAAATCTACTCAGTAAATATTACAAAGTAAAATAATTAATATCTGAATTCATCCCTATTTTTTAACCTTCTTCCTCCAACTGCGTTATGTAACTGTGAAAGATATCTCAAGTATACAAAAAATACGGAATGTTTCTTTATACCAAGAACGTCATAAAGAGACGGCGATTCTCGAAAATTTTGATTTTGATTTTGGGCCATTATAATACATTTCTTATAAATAGGAGGTGATATAAGTTGTGATGGAAACGAGTGGATAAAAAGATACGACGAAAAAATAAGAGTGTCAAAAAAAAGGAAGTTAATAAATGCGAATCGAGGAATTGAGGAAGTTACTCGGAAAGAACAAAAAGTTTGTGTACAACACGTTGGAGGAAACCGAGCGTAGAATAAGGGCAGATAAGAGTGAGGAAGGAAAATTGAAAAGCGAGAGAAGTTAAGGGAAAGAGATGGTGGCTCCTGGTGCAGACTCTGCTATGGCCTCATCTGGTAAAGTCTTGGCGCGACGCCGCACGTTCTCTTATCGAGCGAATGTTTTTGCTCCGGCTGTGCGACCCAGTGGCGTCGTCAAGGCGTTTCTGGCGTTCTGGCGTCTCGATGGCACCGTGTCTGCAGGATGCCTCTCCCAACTCGTACAACAGTGTCCATTCACAAGGACTAGGCAACACGAAACTCCTTACTCGAAGGAAGAGCGCGTCCAATTTGAGGGGAAAGGGGTCGAAAACGAATTTTTTTAAAGATTGAAATTGTATTCAATGATCAATTAAATTACTTAAACAATTTTGCCGTTTCATTTTCGATTCTATCAACGCATTTTACTTTTTCAGTAGTTGAATTCACTCAGCGCCTTCAGGAGGTGGGGATTGGTGTCTCCCCGTCACTTAAAAATACGAGTATTTCTGTGTTTCATAGGTAGATTTCTCCAAGGAAACACCTCTCTGTCAACCCACCTAACCTAGGCGATATATTGCTATTTCCCGCATAGGGCTTTCACAGGAAATGTGTCGATATCCGTTCATGACGGATAAGAAATTAAAATAGTGTAATTGGTGGACTGTTTTACACAATTTAATCGAGCTATATTTGCTTGGATAAAAGACTTCGTGCACAATAAAAATATTTTGAATAGTAAATAACATACAAATTTTTTAAAGAGAGACTGTGAATGCTTTCTCCTCATTGAACAACAAATTTCCACGTGTATTCTGTAAATAATCTTAAATGAAGCAGACACGGTAATATTTTATTATGTTCTGTAAAGTGTGCACAATTTTTTTTTAGAATTTTGTGTTTTCCATACAAATATTAGGTATTACAAAATTCATATTTTTAAACAAAAACTGTAATTTATTCTACGAACTAAAATAAAATGTCATTAATAATAAAGTGTAGACTTAATAACATATAACATTAGCATAAACATTAAAGCACGTTAAGGACTTTACAAAATATATTTTATTTTGAAAGTCTACAATGGTGTTGCCTTTATGACATTTAGAAGAGAATAATTGTTTTCATTTGAGCTGATGCCAATTTTTTTGCTGGAATCAAATGTTTGCTAGCAGTTACAAATCTCGAGGAATCGTACCCCTCAACAGTTGGCCATTCGCCAAGCGCAGTGCCGTTCATTCTTTCCTTTTCGTTCAACCTTGACCGTGAATTCCACTGCAGACTCACCAACTGTTTTCATTCTTGTCACTAGGTCGAATGTTTCCCATAGCAGACGAACGGATCTCTTGTACACATAGATACTCGAGAGTATTACTGCTAATTACTGGAACAATAAAGCGACCAATATACGAAGAAAGAGTAATGGCATTCCTCTAATAACTAATAATATTATCTAACATTGAATAAAATATATGGTTTCAATTTTGAATATTAACTTTTTTAATTCAGTCCGTGTTTCATAACCATTGAAAATATGATTTATAAACATCTTATGATCAGCTTGTATCATTTTCTGCACGCTTTCTCATTGGCATAGCCTGAAACACTGATAAAATGGTCACTCATTTGGTATGATATTAGGCGCTTCATAGAGTTCATTTTATGCCTCCTCACATTAATATATTAATCATTTTAATTTATGAACATCTTAAATAATGAACATTATGAAAATCATAATCAACTGTGACGTGAATAATAAATGTACGCCACCACGCGCACGCACGCACAAACGCTCAACAACGACTCACTTCCCCATTCGCACCTTTATTTAAGTAGCTCCACTTAAATACTTTTCCAGGATATTAATACAAAAAAATCTTTAAATGTAATCTCTAAAACATTATTCAGTTTTCCTCTGTATAACTGTTCATGATGTGTTTGGAATCACATACTAGTGCACCGATACTAGTGCATATATGTGCACCGATAGATAGAAGACAGTTCTATCTACGGAAGNGATACTAGTGCATATATGTGCACCGATAGATAGAAGACAGTTATATCTACGGAAGACAGAAGTCAGTTTGCACCCCCACTTTTTTTTGTACCAGAGCGAACAACTACTTTGGTGGCGCTACTCAATAGTGTGATTCGATACCATTACAAACTACGTCATACCTAGCCTAAACATGGACTGAATTGAAAACGCAAAGAAGTCACATTTTTGATAGAGAAATGAACATAATTTTTCGTATACGTATACGAAACTATTTTTGTGAAGAAAAGGAATCACCAACTCAGAATTTTTTTTTCTTATGAAAGCAATTATTACGAAACAACGTAATAAAAATATGTACAACCAACATAGTATAAATTAGACTAATGATCAAATATATACAATCACTTTCGTAATTGCGTTAGTTTATTTATTTTGTTACGATACTTTACCAAAGCACATATTACGTCATGTTTTAGCAATAGTGTCATGTGTTTTAATATTATTAAGTTGTTCCCTTTTCTTCACTCTGGACTCTTCCGTCTGTTTTTTCTTGCAAGTAGCACGAGTGACGTGACAATTGGCGTACTCGAAGAAAGCGTTCCTCAGTCGTTTGAGAGAGGACAAGCATCCTGCGGGGTTGACTCTTCCTGAGAACCCTTTCGTGTTATAAGTGACGGCCCTCAGAAGCACGAGACGCAGCAGGTGGCTAGCGAAAGAAGGATCATAGCTCACACGTTCTCTTCAAGAAATATTGCTCACATTGTATTGCCATAAAAAAAAATTCTCTTCGTAGTTTAATGTGTAATATGCATCAGTTCTGCAGTTATATACGTTAAGAAGATAGAATTATTAAAAATATTGTTTGACGACTGCAACGTCTGATAGTATAAAGAAGCGACCTGAGTTTTTACCAGACAATTTATTATCGAATAAAGATTAAGATAAGTTCACATAAAAATTTACATAATATTTATTCTAAAATGTTAAATATTAAGTGAATTCATTTTAACCTTTCTTCAATAACAAATTGTCTGCTAAAAACTCAGGTCACTTCTTTATATTATAACTATTCAAAAAGGAATTAATTTTTTTTTCGATAATTCAATGAAAAGACCAAATAATTCAATGAAAAGAAAGTAGAAATAGAATAGTATTTTATTTCTGGTCACGCGAATAAATGAATATTAAATTCAATCAAATATTTTCACTTTAACATTAACTTATTGTCAGAGAGAACAACCGAGATATTCTAACGTTTTTGAGCATACTGTTGGATAATCACTTTGTTCAGAATATTATAAAAACATAATGATTTTTGATAAGCAAGAAAATAAATAAAAAATGTCACATTTACGAAATGTTGTGAGTGTAGGAAACTACGAATGCATTATATTTACGATCTGAGAAAGATCATTTATCATCCATTTTTAAATTTCATATCCTGTTACATGTATTCGATTCCGATTTGTTGTTGTTTATTTGCATATTGATATTTGCATATAGTTATCATGTTATCAACGATGAGGATTTTTTTTTCATTATTTACAATTAATGATGACCTAAAACAGAATGAAATGTGTCTGTGATTATAATTTAAAAAAAAAACAAATCTACTACAAAGGTCGTAATTCTGATTAGTTATAATGGCAGACAAACACAATATTGTTACAGCCCAAATTGATAAATTGTGCCCAAAATTATTACAGTAAGGTAAAACAAAGCAAATGAAGACACAGAGCTACTATATTTTTCGGCAGTTACTCTTCTGACTTTTTAAACTTAGTTTCACCGTTTCCTGGGTAATAAATCTAAAATTTAAACTGAGGAGAGAAAAGAATACATATGAATAAAGATCAGTATATACAGTCTTATACTCGCGTTAATTAACAAACTGCGGCCTGTGAAAGAAAATTTCAAAACAAAATCCATCTCAGCTGATTTTCGGTATCTTGATCTCTGAAATCAGAAGGTGGCAGGTAAGATATCGACCTTCTTTAGTGATAACCTAGTATATCCATGTAGCAGAGAAGGATTAAGATAAATTCACTTTACGTCACAATTTAAAATACAAATTATATAAAAACCAAGTATATAGCAGATCGTATTATATAAAACAATTTACAAAGTATGTATGCACAAACAATAAATTAAATAATTTCAGCTTTTTTCACCCATAGCATAATTATAACATTATAATACATTAAATTATATATATATTGCATTATATATTATATTTATTTTGCGGGTGAAGAAATCAGAATTAATTTAATTTATTGTTTGTGCATACGTACTTTGAAGATTGTTCTATATAATACGATATGTTCATTATTCGTGCAAGGAACACAACGTCTTTTGTCAATACTTTCCCTTAGATTAATATTTTCTTTTATCTAAACACTATATTTTAGGTAAATACTTTTTCTTCGGTATAGATGTCATATGTAAATACCATGTCTTTTATAAACGTCTTCACCATGTTCAGTCTTTGTGTCCTGACCGTTGGTTTTTCGTGGATCCCGGCGGTGGCCCGGCGGCGCCAGTCAGTTGCACCTATTTAAGATTCAAGAAATTTTTACAGTTGCCAAAGCTTTCTATAATAATAATAAATTTTCTATCCATTTTTACAGTTAAAATCCAAATTACTTACGCTATCAGTAAATAAAAAAAATTCTCGTTAAAAATGTAGACACAATTGAAACATTCATTGAAAGAAAATTCTAGGATATGTAAATGCACACCCCACGGTATCAAAGAACATAAGGAGGCAAAGAGGTTAACGCCTAGCCATATGTATCATAAAATGTAAATATTGTAAATAAACTACCCTATTGAATTGAAAATTGAATTGATAAACTTGTCGATGGCGATAAACTGCTGGTGAAAATAAGACCATTTATTCGATAATTTAATCCACCAAATGAGGCAGAACCGGAATTTAAAAATGTAGAAAATATTAGATCCTTGTCTTTCTTTAAATAAACCTACATTGTACATACATTTACTACTTTGTAAAGATGGAATTCATTGAAACTATGAGATGTCAATGTTAATCATGAGTTCGTAAGCACACTGGACAAATCTTACATCATAAATTCAGATAAGAATGGAACAGAATGATTGTCACAGGAAATAAATAATAAATTGTCACGGGAAATAAGAATGATACGACAATGTCATGTGATATGTTGTGCAAAATAGTTTACAGCTGAAAATGTGATGACTTTTACAGATTTGTACTAGATTATTTATAAATACCTGTATTGTTCGGCTGTCCTTGCCGTTCAACATACATAAATGTAATTTTTAATCGAGAAGATATGTAGTTTTTAATCGGTAAGTCGGAAGAATAGTGTGTGTGGGTATGTATTGATAAAGTGTCTATATAACTTTATTTTAGTTGTGTCAATAATATACACATTAAAGTTCACAAAGCGAAGTAATAATTTTAATGGCAATACAGGAGTATTTTTGAGGAGACACGTATTTTCAGAAGTGTTTTCTATAATGATGGAACAGTTAATTTTATAGAAAAGGTCAAAGGTAGAAGACTTGTGGTTATATTTTGCAATTCGTTACTAAACTACACCAATTTCTTACAAATCGCATATCATCATAACAAAACATCGTAGCAAAATATCTCGAATCAAACACGAAAACTTTGTTCTTTCATTTAAACAAGCGTTTCAGTTCCAAAACTTGGCGATCTCAAGTCCAAGACCTTTGCTGTTTTTTACCTCTGTCCGAGCGAAGAGTCGAGAGTGCTTTGGCAAAGTCTCTCTGGTGGAAGAAAAACGGGAGCCAAAAGTAGCATAAACATCGCGCCGGGAATGGAATGAACTCCTTGACAGCAACCGTTGTCCTTTTGCTGGTGCGACTGGAGCAAAATATGGCTGAACTCGGAGCGCACATTGAATTTACCAGGTTTTGTTCCGCCAACCCTCATCAAGTGGAAAACCCGTCCATTTCCACTGATGGTTATTTTTACGTTCATTTTTATGCGGTGACTATTCTGCTGTGCAAGCTGGGGTGGCAGAATTTCCCTTAAATAAAGGAGGACTTTTGTTTTATAGTGGAAGGGGTATGATAGTATGGAAACAAACAGGCAGTTGCGTAGCAGGGGTTTATGGTGGATGGCAAACTACAACCGAAGATAACGAGATAACGATTTGCCAAGAAAATGGGACGCCCAGCGCGATAAACAACGGTGTTGAAAACTGATATTGTGTTCTTTGGTAGGTTCTCTGGTACCATCATGAACATTTGTCTGAAATAATACAGAGATCTCCATAAGGTCAAAGATGACTAGGGAGTTATGTTATGTTGGTAGATACGGTGGGATGTGGCTAATTAAGATCGCATATAAATATGATACAGACAGACAAACGACAGACAATGATAAGAATTCCAACCCTAGTGATGCGGAACCGGGTGCAAGTCACTAAATGAAAAAAGTGATCTTCATAAATTAAAAAAAAGTGCATCACTAAAGTTATTGCGTATAAGAGACAACTAGGAAAGAAAAGTAACTTAATTTTTCGTGCAATTACATACTGTTTAGATTTTAGACACAAATGTTTATCAATAATTATTGTTTTTAGCTTTATTGCGTTTTATGGTTTTTTAGCTTTATTGCGTATTTTCATGAACGGATTAATAATCTCCAAAAACAACCTTGCCACAAATAATTCGATAACACAAGATGACCTGAAAAATGTTTCATAAAGAGTCCATTTCCCTTTCATGGTTTACAAGCATCTTCAGGAAAACAAGAAATGAGGAAAGGATCTGCAGGAGAGGTCTTTAGTGAAGGTAGTGCTAGTGGTAGGCGACAATCATATGAAAATGTACCATCGAACATGGAAGCTAAAATTGACTGGATAGTAAAAACGATAAAAGAAATGAATGATAAGGAAACTTGTAGAAATAACATTAGAAGAATTATTAAGGAAGTGATACAGGAAGAATTCGGAGACATTAGACAAGAAATAGCGGAATTGAAGATCATGATACTAAAAGGGGCAGAAGAATCGAAGGAAAAAACGAAACTTTTTTCAGAAGTTGTTAAAGTGAAAAAGAAGGAAAACATAATTGTTGTAAAACCAAAAGTGGTTCAAGAAAGTGAAAAAACTAAAATGCTAGTGAAAGAAAAAGTTCATGTTACAAATATGGATGTGGGGATCACAAAAGTAAAAAACGGAGGTAATGCTGCCGTTATCCTGGGATGTGAAATGGGAGAAGAGATAAAAAAGCTACAAGATGAAGTACAAGAAAAATTTGGGGATGATTTCCAAGTAATGGAACCTAAGCAGGTTACACCAAAGTTGAAGATAATAGATATTGATGAAGAAATAAAAGCAAGTGATACTGATCTGATATCTACAATAAAGAAACAAACTAGAATGGAAGAAATAAATAAAAATTGTCGCATTCGAATCGTAAAAAGAATGTTGGTTGGCGAAAACGTAAAGTGTTCATTTACGTCAGTGTTAAAAGGTGTTTTAAATGTTTGGGTTTCTTTCATATGGCAAGAAACTGTAAGAGAAATGTAGTATGCTACAAATGCGCAGGAAACCATGAAACGGCAGACTGTAAAGAAGATAAAAAACGATGTATTAATTGTAAACAAAAAAATGAAAAATTTAATTTGAATGTAAATGACAAACACGAAGCCATCAATGTAGAATATCCGACATACAAGAGATTCCTGAATGAGGAGAAGAAAAGAGCAGGATGGGAGGATAAAAAGGTAAAAGCATAGCAACAACATAAGAATAAACATGTTATTATGCATACAAATGGGCAGAGGCTTATAGTGCGAAAGATGAAATAGAAAATATGGTCATTGAAAAAATTATTCCAGCTGTGCTTGTACTATCAGAGACAAGAGTAACGACAGAAATTGAAGATAGTGAAGTGAATTTAAGTGGCTACAATGTAGTTAGATGTGACGGGGGAAAAAGGTATATAGGAGGTGTATTGATATATGTGAGGGAAGACATAAAAAGGGAAGTGTTAATGATAAAGAAGGTACTTGCAAACTGTGGGATTATAGAAGTGAAAGTTAATAAAAATGGTTACAGTGGTGTGATAGAACTGATATACCATTTGTTAAGTGTATCTGATGGTGAATTCATCCAGTTTTTGGAGAAGGTTGTGGAAGAATGTATGTCTCACAGTGAATGCAAAGTGATAGGAGACTTCAATACAGATTGTAAAACTGATTCTTTTTATTCAAAGAAACTACAAACTAAAATTCAGAGTTTAGGAGTGAAACAATATGTATACAGTGCAACAAGAGTAACCAGCGATAGCCAGACAATTACAGACTTAATATTTTCAAACAGTAAAATGGATGTTGAAGTGATCCATCAACCTATAATAATGGATTACGCATGGAAAAAACGTTGAACTGAGTTTGAGCAGTAGTGTGACTCAATTGAGAGTTGCTTGCTAGGAATTATAAATTGTTCAATGTTGATAATTTTGTCAAAGACAAATATAGAGTCTAATCTTGAGAATAATGAGACAAAGATAAATTAGTTTATTGTGCAGTAAAAGCTCCAATTGTAAATGCATCTGTAAAAAAATTTAAAATACCAAAAGAATGGGAAGGTAAAAAATGTTTTCCAGATGAAGTAAGAGTGAGAGTAAATAGGAAGGATGTGACATGTAGAAAAGTTAGAGAAACTCGCTCTGATTTTAATTTCATGTAATGTAACATTTAAAACAATGGATAAACATATAATAAAGGAATTTGTTAAGCCAGAGATATAAGAATGCTCACGAGGCCGTGACAACGAGCGGCGTGGTGTTTGTTTTGTCACAACACTCGCTGTCGACACTACGGCATTCGTCAACAAAATAATGAGGGACGCTGACATTCAACCTTGCAATGAAAATGCAAGACGTTTTTTTAGTTAAGAAGTAAATATTTTCCGTTTAATGTCACAGTAGTAGTAAAAACTTAATAGATATGTAGATACAGAAACAATACTTTGAAAAAGTAATTATTTCTGTATAATTTTTTATTATAATGAACAATTCTTATATTGTGTTGTATAGTGTATTTTATGTACATGTAAAAATTAGCCGAGAAGACTAAATAAATACTCAATCAATCAATTTAATTCTGTTATGATTTTCGAACAACATATTTGGAATAAAACTATTTAACTTTATATAGAGTACTTCCTTTATGTCAAGTGACTAAATACAAAGTAGCTGGGGTCTCATATCGCTAAAGTTGTTTTGTTATTTAATATTGGGAATACTGAAGCTAGAGATACTTTGTAGCGTGTAGCATTTCAGCATGAAAGAATCTGCGAAAGTGGTTTGTTGGGCGTGGGAGTAGAAAAGGTGTGAAATGGAAAAGGAAGTTCTCGGGAGAGGAGTAAGAGATCGAATGTCACTCGGGAAAGAGGAAAGAGAAAGAAAAGATTTCGTGAACAGTTGTAGAAAAAGTGTGGCATTAAATCTGACAACGAAATTCGAAATACTTTTAAATGGAACAACATTTAATGGAACATTTTTAATTATCTTCTTTTCAATGGAGAACTTATAAACGAAATAGTTATGGAAGGCAGGTGAGTCTGATTGACCGCACATCTCAAATATTTCCTGAACGTGTGAATGAAAACTTACGTCTACTATNCCGCACATCTCAAATATTTCCTGAACGTGTGAATGAAAACTTACGTCTACTATTATTGTTGATATAATTTCTACCATGGTAAGTAGAAATTTTTATTAATTATATAACATTAAAATGTATGTAAAAACAATGTATTTCGTTGTGTAATACTTTGAAATCTAAAGAATACAAAGTCTACTTTTAATGGTCGAAGGAAATACATTGAATAGATTAAGATAAGTCGTGACATAGTGTTAATAAATTGACGTATTCAAATAATTTGTGGCATTTTTAGCTTCAGAGACATTGGCAATTTGTTTTTCTGAGATAGAGCTATATACTTTTCATCACTGATTTAAATCCCGAGAGAAACACGACGATGTAATGTATTAAATTTGAACGAACGACAACAGAGTAACAGCAGCGGCAAAATTTAAATATTTGGGGAAGCCGACAAAACAAATGGTGAAAACATCAATGCACTGAAAAATCTTTTACCGAAGTGAGTAAAGTTTCGAATTCCCATTCATAGCGTTCGGAAAGCTTTGAAAATCCATGGTGTTATTATTCAGTTGTTGTTCTATCAAATTCAAATTTATGTTTGTATGTCTTTTCTTGACATTAAAGAAGAGATAAAAGGGTGTTAAACTAAATAAATACATGAATGCTTCAATATCTGAGCAACGAAAAAACTAGATATTTGAGTTCCCTATTTGTAATTGTTTGTCACGACCTACCTTAGTAAAAACTGCACGTCTAAATCTGAGACTTTGAAATTGAATATTAGAAAGAATGTTAAAAGAAGGATGAAAATATAATAAAAATAGTTTTGTATAGTTTCTTTGCGAACATATTACAAACTATTTTGTTTCCTTTTTCCCGGTTATACCAAAGGCGATATATTGTCGGTCAGCAAGTTTCTACATTCCAGTTCTTTGTTGTGTAGATCATCTGTGGTTTGATTCACATTTGTTCTGACAGTTGAACATGTCACACGTTTTCAATCAAGGAGACTATACACAGGAGATGGCACTCGCGGAGTGAGGAAACCTTTTCTGTGTATTCGAATAACGTCGTCAGCTCACGCGACAACATGAATTTTCAGGGCCATCACACACTGGTTATTGTACCTACTTCAAATTCATTAGCACGAGTACCTTACTTGTATGTAGTTAAGGGCTCTAATGACCTTAACGAGCCCTAAACCTTCACAAAAAAATGAATGCAGTTGATATCAAATACAAGTGTGGCAAATTTTTCGTGTTTATTAACTAATTAATTATCATTTTGTTAATTTTATTAATAATTATTAATTCTTCTACTATTAACATCCCTTATATAATCTAATTAAATAATTAATTAAAATCTTACAACCTTTTATGGACAAATAATGTAGTACAATAGAATATTATAACATGTTTGATTTTCTGTTTTTTTGTGAACATATTTTGTGTTTAAATTTCTGTTTATATCATGTTCATTTGTCCCGTTATGTTTATTGTTATAATTTGTTATTACTAGAATACCTGACGACGGCGTAAACTGGTATTGAAGTAGTTACAATAACCAGCGTGTGATGGCGCTGAAGATTCATGTTGCTTCGTGAGTTGACGACGCTTTTGTACATACCCCCACTCCATGAGTTCCATCTCCTGTGTAAAGTCTCCTTGTTTTCAATATATATCAATGTTTTATTTCTTTAAACTTAACACCTGACGCTAGTGAAGTTGCGGAAGTTCAGCATATATACGTTTGGATGTAATACAAAACAGCCGAATGTCGATAAGAAATATGACGCGCTGTGATATTGAGATCATGAGTGAACATGAACGTTTAATTAAGCATAAATCATTCTCAAATGCCACGTTCATTTATGCTTTGTCCACTTTAGAAGCGCAATGTTTGATTGATTTCTACATGTCTGTAAATATATAAAACTTTTTAAACAATTGTCATATTTTGAAGTATTTTAAAATTATTTTATGGTATGTTTTAGTGTTTTAATGTATCTCTGGTGAAAAATTGTCGGAATATACGGTTGAAAATGAATTATGCCCGTCAAATATGCTTTGTGATATACTTTTTGTGGTATTTTGTTCTGAATATTGAAATTTTCGTTTCTATTAAATAATACATTCTTTACGATGTCTCATGAATGGCACGTGAAGCGCGGAGAAACAATTGCCACAAGTAGGCATTATCTCGACCAGTTTCAATGAAGGAAAACGCTGTGCATGTGTTACGAGAGAAATGAGCATCAGGTGACGAAAAACAACTATGCACGAACAATTTTAACTCCGAATAAATTACCAAGCGTGAGATGTGATATATATGTTAATTAAGTTTAAGTATTCGTTGTATTTCTCACGAAAAAATTTTTGTCAATGTAACATCTTAAACTTAATTATCATCCCCAAAAGTATTTATATGAAATTAATTTCTGGTAGTAAATTAAAATAACATGACAATGAAATTAAATAAATATTTTTAATAGTTCGTACATTGCAAACTAGTACAACACACGAATGAACAAAAAGAGTTAAGAATTGTAGTGTTTAAAACATTAATTCTTGTATTGTAAATTTTAACGTTCAACTTAGGCGATATATTATCATTCGTTACCTTTGTCTTTACTTTTTGTATTAATCTTTTTACTCTGAATATTAAATTTGTAATGAGGAATATTGTTTCAAACAATCTCTCACAAAATATTTACAATACAAATTTTCAACTAATATTTATAATTTATTGTACACAAATAATTTCTCAATATTTTTGTTGTATTTACATTTTCATACGAACCCCAAAAATATTTTTCGAGGTATCATCTATCAAACAATGCTAGACAAGAAAGTTGAGTGGCTTAAGAGGTCAGTTCACCTTTGTACGTGAAATTATTTTGCCAAAAGATACCTCTTTAGACTATAAAACATGAGCTCATTTACCTATCTCAACATTGGTATACCGTTAAAAATTATGAGACGATAAAAGACTGTGAGACACGCCCTCAACTTCCGAACCGGAATGTCCGTTTAGCATGTAACGCCATAAATAATCTCACTATCTGCCCAAGAAAACGGCGACATTTAATGGGGCCAACGCATTTCACAGATGATAGTGTAAGAATAAATGTAAAATTGTACATGATATAATACTTCATTGCTCGCACATGAATGAAACTCTTTGCTTATATTAAATACTAGATTAGAGACGGAAAGCAGAACGTAATTACTGCTTCATTAATCCCATTAACATTCTTTCTAATGAATTATCTGAAATAATTAAAATATTGTTTACTTTCCTTACCCCAAAAATACATTAGTCCTCTTTCTTAATCTCAGAGAAATGTGCAGCTTTATCCTACAGTTCAGGCGGAAGTGACTTGTATGTTATTCGAATGTCTGAGAAAGTGGCGCAAAAACACTCCGTTAATTCATCTCATATACTTTTTGTGCATGTTAGGTTCTCCGTGGTTATATTTATTATTTTAATTTCAATAGCGTCCCCGTTTGTTTTTCTTGACATTTCAAAGATTAAACTCATATATGCGGAACGTGTTTCTAACTTCATTATCAATACATTTTTTCTTTTCGTATTCTCACTTCCCATTTTCTTTCGTATATCCCTTTCCGATTTGCAACATTGGAAATATTTTCTGAGGTTTACTGTTATGTAATAAAAATTTCACATTTAAATAAATTTGGAGTGGTAAATATCTACATTTGGAGTGTACTTCTACATAAATTAGAAAGCTGATCACGAACGAAAGGAGAATTGAAATTTGGTCAGTCGTGAAATTTAATAAAATACAATGTTAAAATGAAATGTCAACATGAGCTCCAATTTACAGCTACGGAGTGTGATGGACAGAGTTATACACTGGAAATCAAAATCTAAAATTTACTTTTATTTAATTTACTTTTTTTATTTGAATCAGTAAGTGGAAAGAGACGAGTTTAAATGCTTCTTATGAGAATTATACCGTTTTCATAAACATGTGATATAAAATCGACCAAGGTACATGGAGTACAAAATTTTATTATTTCATAGAAATGGTAAGTAATAATAGTACTGTGTCAATTTTAGAATAAATTTTATTCGTGTGACACTAATAAGATATAAGAAGCCATCAAAATGATAAACTCATGCATTAACATCATTCATTAAATTAAAATAAAAACATTTCGAAAATTTTGAAGTAACTCAAAATATATATTTCAGTTTTAGTCTCCTGTTTTTCATTCTGAAGCGACATATATTTAAATATGATGTGTTGACAAGCATCGTGTCAAATGTTTCGTTATAAACTACTGGAAGAACGCATAAGTAAACAAATATGATAATTAAAAATCAAGTTTGCATAGAAATGCTTGTTCACGAAGCAATCATGAACTTTCTCGTTATTTAAACCCAGCGTTAGTAAAAATTTTAGAAAGAGGAGAAGTAGGGTGATGTTTAGGAGAAAGATAATACGGTGAAATTCCACTAATCGATGAGTGATATATTCAACGATGTATACTTGTGTTGGAGATTAGTTTGAACCACAATTTCATGGCATTGTTATACGTTTTAATGAATGCTAGTTCAGTATCTCGTAGAGAAATAAGGGATAATATGTTATTTAAATAATGTTCTTCTTATAAATATGTAACTCGTAACTATAGCAATAGAACAATCTGCTCAACAATTTGTGAACTTTTCCACCTAAACATTATTGAATTTTATACTACATAAACGAGTCACTTACAAAACTTCCTTTCAAAATATGGTAGACAAAAAATGTCCATTCCCCAAAGTATGATGAAACTTAAAACCGTACTGTGAAAATATTTAAAGTACATTTCATTTATTTTCAATTAAGAACGGAATATTGTTACGCGTAAGAGCGTAAGCGTCTATCCAAACATGCATCGACAATTTTTACACTCAATTTGATTCTTTTCCTCCTCACTGCATCCAAAATTCCCTAGTCAATCCACACTAATCCTCGCAGAGCCAGTTAGCAGAAAAGTGAACCGTCCCAATAGCTGTCTCTCGTGTAACTCGACTTGGATTTAGTGCGCCAAGCGCTTCGCAAATGTTGACGTTCCCCTCCACTTCACCTAGTATCTCCCATCTCCCCCCCTTCCCCCCCTTTCTGCAACCTTGTTCGCCCAATGAACGCTGTTACGAGAGCAACCGTTGACGATCGTGTTCACTTCGTCTCCCGTCCGTCCTATTGCTTCGACGTTGTTCCCACTTCCAAGCGACACGAGCGCTCTTTCGCCGTCGACGGTCCCTAGATGCACCCGAGCGTGGGATTCCCCGTCTCTGAGAGCGGCGATTAACCGGTGAAAAGGGATTTGCGAACCAATCATAAAAGCTTTAAGCTACATGTTTGTATGGGTAGATGTAAAATGGATTGTTACACATCTCAGGTCAATATTTGGGAATCAAGTAGATTGCCATGTATGGAGCAAGTCCTTTGCTCGAATACTAAAAGAAAAAATACAAATTAAATTGGAGAGTGTGCACTGGTAAAATATTTGTAAAGCTAGAGCAAAGCTGTAAACAATTAATTAATTTTACGATGTGTTCAAGGTATTTCAATCACGTTTCCGTGTATTATCCTATATGGAGAGCATTGTTTTAAGAATACGTATGTTCAGGGTACCATAGGTATCTCAGACCCAAAATAAAAATTATAAAATTACATAAAAAATAAAATCATGATATTTATATTATTTTTTTTTACTTTGTGTACCTTACACAAATAACTTGTGACATATTGTGGTCGTTTTCAATTAAAATTTTTTCTGGATACCTTGTGAACCAAAATAGTCCATTTTAACTATGAACTGAAATAAATCGCGAAGTAAACCTTAGTGTTGGGTGATGAAGCTTCGCAAAAATTGTTGAAGTATAAATTAGCGTGTATTATTTTAAATGAGCGTGCGTAAATTGGAGATAGAAAGATGGTTATTCATTGTTTCTCATACACATATGATGACTAGTTTCACAATTGTAAACATTTAATTAAATAAAAACGTTAATTACAACTAATTGATGAAACTTTAACGGATTGATATCAAAGTTGTGTAGAATTCTTTAAAATATTATTGCGTACATTTCCACGAAAAGACGATCGCACGAGTATATAATAAGTAATGAAAATAGGAAATTGTATGAGTATACAACCATGATTTCTAGTTCATAATCTTGAATTTCGGTCAGATTTCATTTTGAACATTACTATATTTACCCGTGTTTCTCTTCTTTTACAATATATCTTAACCAATTGTCGAATTTTTCCTTTCAAAATATCAGCGGATACATTTGCTGTATCAATTTTGTAGGATCATAAATTTCCGTTTTATATTTGTAATATTTTTAACAGCTGGAAATTACTAGAAAAAAAACTATTAGTTTCAAATGCTAATTAATGTTTTAAATTCGTTTACGCATCACAGCACGCCATACTACAACAAAGCATTTTCAGAGCAAGGATACTTAAATAAAATGAAATTCCTCTCCTACACAAACACCGCGTAGACGAGAGGCACTCAAGAAAGACTTTTTGTTTCGAAGCACTTAGAACTCCACTCAAAAACTTGTGACGCATTCATGATTATTTACCTATCTTCCATAATCTGGTTTGCTCTCTGTGTCCCTAGAGATAGAGATGGAGAGATCCAGAGACATCTCGTCACATCTGGGTCACGTACACTACCCGATTAGTTTTACTCTTCAAAGTAGGCGTTGCCCCCACTCAACATTTAGTTACAGAGCGACCCATTTCACACGTAGCAATCTCCAAACCTTTACCACTAACATGATATTCGTTACGTCTCAAAGTTCTCTCAAAGGCTTTCGCCGCGATGTGACTGTACCACGCCTACATGAGTTTCTGGGTCAAAACTTTTTTATTTTTACTTTCGTACTACACACAAGCAAGTTGAATCCACAAGTACATTAAATTACAATAAAAGTTATGAGAGAGAATGACTATAGATCATCTTCAAAAGAGAAGAAGAGGTAAGTAAGATTGAAAAGCTTACGCGAAATAAATAATTCAACTGCCACTGGAAACAAAATGCCGCAGAAAATATTACAAATGTTTTTCTAAAAAATAGGCAAATGAAAGAACTTAAAATATAAAAGAGAAGACGCAACAGAGGAGCTAACGAAATAGAAGACGGCTCGAGGCGAAATACTGTGAAATACAGACACGATCTCTAGCGTGGCATGAGACAGGAAGTGATATTGGGTAACGACATGAGGCTTCGACAAATGTTGTGCTACAAAAGTTACGAATCTTATTATAGTGAAAAGTAAATGCTTCGGGTTGTTTAAGACAGTAAACTGCAATAGAAAGGCCATCCAGATTTCATTACGTCCTAATTGAAGTCCCGATATGAAGGAATCTTGAGAACAAAACTTGGTTGCTTCGGCATGTAATTGAAATGCTTAACTTACAAATGAAAATAATAATTTTGAGATTGAAGAAAAACTAATACAGGTCGAATTTCCCCTGGGTGTTTTTTCTTAAATAATCATATTACGAGTATCTTATTCGGTATAATTAATCATTACACATGTCTCAAATTTTGTCTAGCGCGTTTTGGTTACCCTATCACATGAATCAACCAAAATTGCTTTGCGTCACCCTCTGACATCAACTTTCACTGTTCATAGGTAAAGCGTAACAGTTAGTGTTTGCCAAATAACAGACGCAAGCTGTCAGAAAATTTTGGGTTTAGTTCAGTTCGGATTGAGAAGTCGGTTAATCCGAAAACCAATCTGTCCATTGATTCGTCAGCGTTGCAGATATTAACTTTAATAAAAATAATACTTTTTAGTCTGCTAGTGAGAAATGCTCGGTGGCAGATAGAAAATAATACATACATAATATAATAATACGATTTTAGAAATAAATCAACATCTATAAAAAATATCTACAAAATTCACACACGCATGAAACACTTAGAAAATTACTACACATGATTAGAACGAGAAAGAAACTAGATTTAAGAAACTAATTATTTACATGAGGCTCATATGTGTGTACACTCACATACATACAAAAACACATTTTCGCTTGCAAACAGTTACAGAAACACACTCATACGTACAAACTCGCTCAGTATACACATATGTCATTACTTCTCCTATACCCTTAACGTAAAAGTAATTGCTATAACTTAAATAAAAGAAATTAACAACTATAAAAAATAAAACCAAAACAGGGTTGCTTTGAAAAATCATGTACTCATAACTACACATCACTACTATTCACTCTGAGCATTTTCTATAACCTTAGACTCCAATCACTTCACTACACTTCACTGCACTTCACATATAACTCTATTCCGAAGAAGCAAAAGACGGTTGCGGAAACGTTTTACTCTGACGGTTGCGGAAACGTTTGAAAGTGTTGCTGCAGGTGAGTTATTCCAGTCTGCAATGGTTCTATTTACCAATATCCGTTTTCTGTTTCCTACATTTTATTTTACGCTTGTGGTCGCCGCGACTAATGTAATTTGGTTTGTGAAACGTAGCGTTCACTGATTTCCAAGCAGACTCTCACATGTAGGCTTTAAAGAGGGCACAAAGACGCGTTAATTTTCTTCAATTGGAAAATGTGCCCCACTCTAAATTAATATTACTTGTATTGTCCCTAACAAAATCGCGGCCTTTCTTCGTATCCTATCTAATTCATTGATCTGGCCCTCTCTATACCGATCCCAGCAAGCGAATCCATACCCCGTTATAGGTCGAATTAATGAAGTGTATGCCAAGCTTTTAGATTTCGAGTTCCCTTTTCTAAGTACGCGTCTTGCGAAGTTCAGCGCTTTCCAAGCTTTCTGAGTTGTATTGACTTTAATAAGTTCTGTCCAATTTAATTTAAAAATAAATAATAACGCCTAAGTATTTACAGCAAGAAACTTCAGGAATAGTTTGATGATTTAATGTTAGTTCAAGGCAGGTTTTGTTTTTGGTCTTGAAAAACAAAGATTTACTTTTTAGAGGGTTTATTATCATTTTATCGTCTCAGCTTATTTCCTCAATTCGTTTAGATTGCTCTCTAACATATTCCGGTCTCTGTGTTCTTTAATATTCCGGTATGCAATACACTCATCTGAAAATTAACGTACTATCGAATTAATGTGCTCTAAAATATCGTTAATATATGCAAGGAAAAGAAGTGGACCCAAAATTCTTCCCTGTGGTACTCCAGATGTCATCGCGAATTCTTTAGAGGAGCGCCCATCAATTCTAACTTGTGAGCGATTCCAGAGAAGTTCACAAATCCATTTGATAACGCTCGTATCAATTTCTGACTTCGCGATTTTTGCAAGAAATCTATCATGTGGCACTAAATCAAACGCTTTTGAATCAATAACTATTGCATCAGTTCTCCCTCTCACTCATCAAGTGACTCAGCAAAATCCTGGCAAACGGAAAAAAGTTGGCTCTTACATGAGTACCCGGATCTAAAACCGTGTTGGGCATGATATAGAAAATTATTTTTTTCTCGAGTATTTTTCAAATAATCTGCAATAATATGTTCCATTTGTTTACATACTACGGTGGTTAAGCTAATTGGTCGATAATTACTAACTAAAGAGCGATCATCTCCTTTGTGAATTGGTACTACGATAGCCTTTTTCCAGTCCCGTGGTAATGAAGAATTATTTAATGTAATATCTAAAAACCTGGCTAGGTACAGAATCATGGCTTTCCCAACCGAGTTTAAGTAAATCCCCTGGAATTTGGTCGTGACCGATTTATTTTTTATTCTTTATCTTAGAAATTCGCTGTCGCAGCATCCTAGTATTTAGAACAAAAGTATTCACATAGGAATTATTTGTCAAATTTAAACTGTCGTTAATAGAGGAAGTGCCAAAAACCGAAGAGTAATATATATTAAAAATATTGGCCTTATCCTACGGCGTCATTACAATAAACTGATGGATCTTCTAGGTCGCTGGTGTTCGGATCAACCAACTTTAAAACGCAAACCAAATCGACCAAACAAAAAAAATTGCTATCAGTTTTGATCGGTTATTTGCCCATCCCTAATAAAAGTTCGACACTGTATAAAATATATGGACTCGGACTCGGTTTCTCTTTTGATTCAGGGTATTACGCTGGTCAATAAATTGTAGAGAATGGAAGAGATCAGAAGGATAGAATAGAAAGGGGAAATATAAGAAATTCACAGTATTTATAAAACTCTTGCTGAACTGAACTGGAGTTTCCTGGATGTTTCTATTGGTCCCTTCCCGGAAACATATTTTCAGTTTCATAAATAGAACATAAAATAAAATAGTTTGTTGATATCTTCATGGAAACAGAACGCCCTACCCACATCATTTGACACGCATGATAAATGACCTGCTATTACCCATGCAGTGCATGCAAGAAAATGCGTCATATCCGTTCACGAGTAATAGTGTTCATTTTCTTATCGGGCAAAGTCTCAATTCAGTATTAGCACAACGGTTTAAATGTGCCTCGGTAGAAGGTTGACTTAACGCATATCTGAAGCTCGCGAGCTCCTTTGATCTCCACATATAATTACGAATAGTGTCTAAATGATTAATCCGAAATCCCGCGACTAAACTGTGCCCTAAGTTAAACTACCGAATGAAAATTATTTTGGTTACTACAGCAAGAATGCATAAGAATTTCACAAATTGATATGGTCATGGCTTTTGCAAAGTACCACCATTTACGAGGCACGTCCAAGGGATCTATTCACTATTTCAGTGGAGTGGCTTAGAATTTTGGCGGAATACGTCGAGCAATTGCAATGGATACCTCATCATCTAGGTAAATAAAGGGTAGGAGACATTTTATAACGTATCAATTTCAATATTACAATCTGAAGTTCTGTCATTTTGAAGAAAACAATCCATTATTCAGCAAAGAAATGAAAATAAAATTAGTATAAACTTGCATTAATTATTTTTTACTGTTATTGGATGAAATTAAATTTTCTTTACCATCTGCGAGTTACTTTCATCAGCAATCTATTTTTGTGTATAGAAACTACCAACTTTTACCTTTCAGGAACTAGTTATTAATATGTCAACATCAAAATATTTCACCATAAGTTAATAATATCTCATAACTTAAAATTGTGAATCAACGGACACAAAGTGTTTTAACCTGTTCTGAACCATAACTAAATATTATTAAAAAGTGAGTAATTTAAAACTCAATCTGTATTAAGATGCGCTGAAAATGTAAAGTAGCTGGGAGAAGGATAACACTTATTTATATCTATGAATTAACTGAGTCAAATAAGGCCAGAAAGTCAAAAATTTTTGTAATATCTTTTTGAGATACGTTTATCATAAATTTATGTATATTTATGGACTTTAAGGGCTCGTCAACAGCAAGGTCATTAGAGCCCATATTTTACGTATAGTAGAGACATTATAAAATTGTAATAACACTATGAAGAATATTTTTCTTTAAAAAGTGTATTTTACGAATAAAATCAATGGGAATCTCATCTACGTAAATAAAATGGAGTAACATATTTGAATTTGATGATTGAAAATTAGACACACAAAAATAAAATATATTAATGTATTTGAAATAGAGTAATCATTGATTTCATAGGACTATAACTAGTTCATCTAAACTTACTGAAAGAACCATAAATACAAGGGAAAGTACAATTCCCTCGTTTGAAGTATGAACAGGAATCAAAAACGCTGGAAATATATTCTGAAAGTGGTGAAGAAGTTTCAAACTTCTGCGGGAAGGAAAAGGATGAGAGCGGATTAAGAATGGAGTTCTTTCCAATGTGAGAAAATTGAAGTCAGCTACTCTCTCAGCACGTCTAACTTGGAGGCGAAGAAGGGATCAATTCTTAATTCCACTAAGGGAGTAGAATATTAATTCGTATTGAGGTTACAGATCGCTAAGAATTCGCAAAAAAGCAGTTTTCCCATTTTGCAGACATTTGTTCTGAGAACTGGTTGAAGGATTGCAAATGTTTAAAGTATTGACATTTTATGCAGGGCTATCAAATTTGATTTTTCAATAACTTGTAAAAAACTTTTACAAACCTTTACAATCTAAAAACCTCCCTATATTTTATCACTTAAGCGACCTATGTGTAGGTCAGTGAATTCATTCAATAATTTTATTTGAAACTCGTAATACAACAATCAAGTGTTTTCAAGGAATAATTACCATGATAAATATTAAAAACATATTAGTGAATATATTCATTTTCGATGTTTGTTCATAAGAAAACAACTATAATATGGTTATATTACGCTAAATAATTTTAGGACGCAAACGTAGGCACTTATGGTGTGTGTTTAGTATAATATATACCTACAATAATATATTAGCGTGAAGTAATGCTTTTACTCAGTACCGCGGTTATGTCCTCATTCAACCCTCATACACAAACCCACCCCTACGAGAAGCGTCGGAGGAGACCAATGGGAGACAGGTGCTGTTAGGATTCTTACCAGTGGATTTGGAACTCGATAAGTATTATTTAAGAGCAAGGATACGACAAGGTGAAACGGTGCACTTAGGAGATATACGGCTAGGTAAGAGAAGTAAAGGATGAAAAGGAAAGATAAGTAATGATTAGTAATAGTAAATTGTTGGAATGTAAGATGGGGACAAAGAGAAAGAGGGTAGAACCACATATAAATTCATAACAGATGTAAGATTCAGCTATCGGAAAAGAAAATGGTTCCAACCAGCACCATCAGATTATGATGTATTAACAGGACATGGCAATTTCAAGGATTATTTGTTTAAAACGAAAAGAACGACTAGTAAGTGGTGTACATGTCGGAAGGAAGAAGAAACGATAAATTTTACATTACATAATTGTGCAATAGTTGATGAAGAAAGAGCAGGAGATCTAAAACGACATGGATTTTACAGCGATAAGGATTGGACAAGATACATAGCTAATGAGAAAATATACCATTAATTTGAAGAGTATGTAAATATAATTATGAGTGTGAAGAAAGAATACTGATAGATAGTAGAAAGTTCCTCACATTCTCGCAGTAGAGATGGGGAACAAATATACTCTAGTAGTATATATGGCAAAGAAGGAACAGTCGTGTTTGGAAATTAACGGCATATAACACAAGAAAGAGAGGGATAATAATAAGTGAAAAGAAGAAACTCAATAACAGGATAGAGGAAGAAATAAGGAATGAGACTGAATCAACAGAGACAGAATGTATTTACAGAGAAAGTAAGAGAAAAAAACAGGTAATGGTCAAACGGTCGAGAGACCGTGTTCAGAAAGGTAATTAAAATGAAAAATGAATTAGATCAAAATGTACAAATAATCGAACAGAAACAACAAAACTATGGATTTGACACATATATTTCGTGTTTTCGATTATTATTATTATACATCACAACCTACATGCTACCTATACGCGTATTTTCCCAATGAGAGATGCATGCGAATCTAGACACATACAGAAGCTTTCCTCTTCTTTCGAACGTCAAGAGTGCAAATTTTTTTCAATAAGTTTAAAATACATTAAACATTAAGTATTTATAAGGATGGGGAAGGTTTTCACCAGATGGGAATCGCTGTCCACTATAGACACTCTTCTTAACAAAGGGAGATGAAATAAAAGTGCTTTCAAAATATAATTTTCTAACAAAAGTATTTGACGCAAAGTATTTCTAAAACAAGTATTTTTCCCATGGAGTATAAAATTCAATGTCCCACAAAGGGTTTACACTAATTGAATGTTAGTGAGAAAGAAAGTATTGCAGAGAACGTTTTGTAACTGAATCTGTCATTATTAGTGATGGTGCCATTTATTTGTTATCTTTTATTTTAAATTCAGTTGCTAGTAGATTCATGCAAGTGTCTGGATTGCTATAATCCTTCCTGTGTTATCAGTGTGATGTGTCTGTCAGAAGACATATTGCGAGAATCAATTGTGTCGTTATCGAAGTCTTCCCAAGTGAAGATTGTTTGCTTCAACAAGACGGCGTACCGTCACATTACGTGCGACAATTCCTTAATGAAATATTTGTTGCGAGGTGGGTAGATCGACGATGGTGTCAAGTATCCATCCATCTCGTGATCTATCGCAGTAATTTTTATGTAGGGAATACTGAAGAACACTGTCTACGTCAAAACAACACGTACGCTGGATGCCATGAGAGAGACAATTGTAATCCGTTTCTATCCCTTGTATTTGAGGCCTGTGAATACATTTCAATTAAAACCATATCACATGTTTTTTCTATAGGTGTATCTGCGTTTCAAACGATCTTTTTCTGCCAATCGAGTATGTTTTGAATATCTGCAATAGTAGAACATAACCAGTAATACTTTAAACATTTTTGTGAAATTAAACAAATTTTTGTTATTTTTGTTCTAGTTTTTTACGTTCAGTGCAAACGGTTTTGTGAGACACACTGCAAGACACTTTGTGAGATACTGTATAATGTTTTCCATAAATGGTCGCCTACACTTCTAGTTCTGAATACAAATAAATGGGCTCGATTTGTAATTTCACTAAAACTATATCGATGAGGCGGTTCCCTCACAAAGGTTAAATAAGTCGATGTGAACGTTATACACTATTCACGCAGTTAAACTATCTTTCCTCAAAATTGATATAAAGTCGTACAGCCCCTTCTGATATTTTATATTCAAAAACTTTCTCAATCACGTGGTGGCTATCATCAGTGCCGCGTTTTGGTGTCGAATCGCAAATGAATCTCTGCTATTTTAGCTCCACATTAATGAATAAGTGAGTGACTTAGGATGACGATGCCTATATATAAAGATACGCTGCGAGTTTCGAAATTTATAGACATACCTGGAAAAATGAGCATGTGAAAATTAAGGGCATGTCACCTGTCACTTTTTTTGTCACCTGTGACTATATGGCACCTTTGGTTCGTAATTAACATAACGCAGACGCCGTCCACCGGATTCATTATTAATTACAAAATTAATTTATTATACCGAGAGCTTTAGACAAAGAAACACTGCATGTTCTGTCATTTTCTGTGTAAGCTCAAATATTCTCTGATAGATGGAGCAGGCGTGCGACTCCAAGCGAATCACAGAATTCTCCCCGTTTCTCCCTACAAACAGAGCCAGAAGCAAGAAGTCTGTATCACCTTATTGTATTAGTGCGTCATTAACACTTCTGGAGTTGGAAATATTTTAATTAATATTAGACAAATAGTGATGAGAAATGTTTGTAATTACCTTGTGAAGAAATTTGCTTAGCGTATATTGATCGCTATTCTTGACGTAATAATATTGATAACCGTGTTAAAATAATTAAAATTTTAATTAACAATGAAATATTTTACTAGTCAAATGAGGTGTCCAAACAGAGTTATTCTGTTTAAACACTTATGACTTCGGTGATGATAATATCGTGTGCTCTGGCAGACATACATATCAAAGGATGTCTCCCGAAGAAGTTTTATTACTTGATAACTGTGTTCATGCATACTGCAAAACCACGGTTTCACTCTTATATGTTTTGGGTCCTATATACAAACGATAATTCCGAAGACTTGCAGACTTTCACAGCACGCGTCTTGAGTAATAATATTATTTTTCGTGCCGTAGTGCCGTGATGTGTCACCTTAGACTGTGGCAGGTATCTTCAGAGGTTTTAACGATGGATGGATACTATGAATATTGTTAATTGTTTGGTAGAATTGGTATGGAATATTCGTAAATATTTTAATAAGCTCCTTTAAAGAATATGTATATAGTATAATAATACTGACAGAGTATTATGACATTATTAATTGGGAAGTGAACAACTATTAATCTATTACATAAAGCATTTGTCTTTCTACTTCTCTTTAAAATCTATGATATTCATGAAGATTGAAATAAGAATAATATTGAAATAATGGAGATTACACAATTTCTGTTCCAGCAAGGAAGGATGGATCTTCACCGCAGATGAGCATAGAGCATCTGAATGTCCGAAGAGAAATAGTTTCGAATTGCAGAGCACGTTTTAATTAAAACGAATTTTCGTTCAACCAAGTTGCACATTGGAGTACCGTACCCAATTAGTACAACGGTGCACATACCACTGAACCAAAGAGAGAGGAGCCTCTCCCCAGAGATGCGCCGCTCATCTGCAATGAATTTCTTTGGCGCTTGGAAACCAACATTTTACGTTTTGACTCGCAAAAATTTGTCCATTTACCCACTTGGTCGATAATCTCTTTTGCATGACAATAGGTTCGTGAAAATGAGAGAATTGCCAGAGAGAAAAATTTAATTTGTGGAGAAAAGGATGAATATAAAAAACGTTGATGTGTGAATACATAAATAAAAATCCTTTAGAAATATTTCTCGAAAATATAGTTCTTCCTTATGTGCTTATGAAATTCTTTCACTTAATAGAATGTTGCCCAACAAAACCATATATTGATACCAAGACCGAATTTCATGTATCAGAAAGTTTCACACACTTCAATGACACTCGTACTATGTAAAAATAATTTTTCCTATTGTGTAAAAACAGTTATTTTCGTCACGATAAATAAAAGAGAACATTTTTTGTTCATAATTGGAATTTGTATATTTTGAGAATATATATTATAAATGTTGCCGCACAAAAACATTTGCATTCATCGTTTAATAAACATATCAAGTCAACTCAGGGGAAAAGTGTTGAATGTTATCATGGAGATCAAAGTAGTAACGTATTTTCTTCAGAATGAAATTTGGAAGTTTCCCTACAGTATGAGGAGTATCTTGGGAACACGTTTCTTGAGAGAAGACTTTTTAAAAAAAATGTCAGCGTTCTTAATGTTAATTGCCTCTAAGGTTGTAAGTACTTAATACAATCTCAAGAGAAAATTGGGACGTCCTTTGTGACATGCAGATCACGGAGGACGTCTAGTCACCCGACCGCAGAAACAAACAAGACGAAAACTAAGCAAGCAGTCACAAGTTCAATGACTTCTAACGTATTTCGTATCAGCCCTGTTGCTTGCGTATTGCGATCTTAAACCGACGCTAAATGGTAAATGCATATATTTCATATTAGTGATATTTTAGATCTGTAATGTTACATACGAACGACGAGTTTCTCTTGTAGTATTATTTTTAAACATCTCGGGAGAAAAAATGTTTATTTTTCTCATAAATTTTACATTTGCAAACGAATGTACTACAAGACATAAAAAGGGACAACTAATAATCTAATTCTTCTAGTAGTTCATCCCAAACTTTTTACTAAAATGAGAGATTTTGATTATTATCAATGAAATCGTGGATTCTAAACATCCCTTAAATGCAAAATTATCAACCTATTAATTTTTGTTCGTTATTTACATAAAAATTAAATGAAGTATGTAAATTAAATTAAATGTACCTCTGATACAAGTCCAAGGTTCCTTCACAAACAACTTGAAAAGACACAGCAGTAACAATCATAATTTTAAGAGCGTCACATTAGTACCCTTCCCTTTAAATAAACAAAACTTTGTTAAAAGATCAACCACACCATTGGATATAGTTATACTGTACATAAGTTTATAACAATTTATGCACTTTTCTGAAGCATATTGTAAGAATTCTTCTCACTATGCTCAAACAAGCACAGGTCTTGGATTACTTGTCTCTGACTAACATAGCTCTGAAAACTGTATCACTAACTGCATTCTAGTTCCTTAAATTAGTGAATAANATATATATATATATATATATATATATATATATATATATATATATATATATATATATATATATATATCGTTTGTTCAGCACCTCATACGAGGCTGATCATCACTATATTCATTTCTGTAAATGATGATATAATTGCAATTAATTAGAAATTTATATTATTTTCCAGATTATTCCTCCCACAAAATATTTCGTTTCATACTTATTGAAGTAATTATAAATAATTTATAGTTTTCGTAAATAATTTAAATACATGGAGGAAATTATGACGTAATTCACTATTTTATCGTGTCAAATTCTACTAAATCCAGTCAAAAATATAAAATCACGATTTCACAGTCACTCTTGAATATTGTGTAAAAATTATGCAATTCTTTATGTTCATGACTTTCATAAGAATAAACTCGGTTAAAACTGATTACTTCATTAAAAGAGAAATATAAAACAAAACACATTACAGTAAGAAAGAAATATTCCTGAAGCTGCATCCTGTGAAATGTTTATGTTTATGTCAATTATCTAGTATAATTTACCAACTAGAGTTATTTAATAACTTTAAGTTTAATAACTAGAGTTATTTTAAAAGAGCTTAAAATCATATAGCATTATATAAAATCGATATATACCAGATCTTTTTTAAAGCATTACTGCAGTTCTCTGACGCTCCCCTTTCTTCCTGCTGGCGCCACCTCCTACTAAAAAGGGACATTTTACAACAATGTTTAAATGAAAAGAACATGGGATCTCTCACTTTTCTTAAGCAGCTCCCTAGAAGTTTGAAAATTTGTTATTTATTAAGAGACTGACAATTCATTTGTTTACGCATGTTAGGGTATCATTTCCACTTGTTATGACTTCTTAGTAGGGAATCAAGATGCAATAAAACGTAAAAATAAAGTTTCACTGTATTTAATACATTAGCATAGTTCGTAAGATTAATTTTTTCCTTTTAAATTATGTTAACGCAGATATTATTGTATTTCTATTACATCATTAATTATACCCGAATCACTGTCATTATATACATAATAATGCGCGCGGGGGTTTGAACTCTGGTTGAAACAGGTATTTTAAACGTTTATTTTTCAACTCTCATTAACACGTTGAGATAAGTGCAGATTTTCTGTTAATGTGTAAGAAGACATGTATTTCCTCAAATGTATCCCACCATCAACGCATATATGGTTAATGTTTGGAAAAAGCAACTGCAACTTTTTAATTTTCTGGCCCACACTCGGAATAAACATTCAAATATATTCATTTTAATTTCTTCCATATTTCCAAAGTCGCAAATATGAAGCAAATTCATCTTTATTAGAACTAAACATCAAAATTCTGCCCTCGATTGTACAAATTTCTTCCGAAATAAATTGACCGTAAAACGATAAGTTCCATACAATCAATGAAAATAATAAAAACGAACACATACATTATCTTAAGAAAACGTTAACCACCTCGCAAGGAAACAGACTAATTATATTACACTGAAGGAGAGTGGGTCTGGACCGGGAATCGAACCCGGGAGGCAATTCCTCAGAGAGGTTTTATCTCATTTAAAAATAGTCCAAAATAAGCTATATATGTAGCACCAATGCGACAATGGTAGGTTTCAGATTATTCCAAGGAAAATTTCGATCTGAAGTTCTGGTTCGATTACCACTTCAATCTCTCACTTTCATTCTTATTCATAATGTTATATTGAAAAAATATTTAAAATACCGTACGGACACTGGTCTCTACGTAACTGCTAAAAATCATCCTTCAGATTGTATTGAGGTAAATCATCTCTGAAGAATTCAGTTTGGGTTGATCAAATTTAACGTCCATTATATAATCAAAATAGATATATAAATAATCACTTACGACCTTAATAAAAATAAAAATATACTGTGATAGTCCAGAAGAATGTCGTAAGTGATAATTTATTCAGTTTTTTGAGTTGTAGACTGAACATTTATTGTTTCATTCCGTGCATTGGTTTATCACATATTATATAGATGAAATTATTCATGAAATTTTTTTTTCGATACAATTTGAATTATTATTTCAGCAATCTCTCTTGTTTTAAAATAACATACAGTAACTATCTGTATTTAGAGATATTAAAAAGTTTATTTTTCTAAAAGTATTAGAGAATAATGAGCGGAAGTGTTCGATAGTATTTTTAAATATTCACATAATGAGATGTGAATAAATGTCATCATCAATTGGGTCAAAGTAGAATGTTAGTGATAATCACGAGCACAAAAACAATTTCTCGGCGGAAATTGAAGCGCCTATTCCCTTAGAGACTGAACCCCTCTTCCTATTGAAATCTCTTTCAATTTCTAATTAAGTTCCCAATGTAATTGTTCTGCATCTTCATGGAAAGCATCTCTCAAACCTTTCTCATCAAAAGTTACCAAGAATTATCAAGTTAATTAAATGAACCTTTGTTTTCAAGACTTGGAAGGAATATGAACAGAGTTTGATGGATAATTTTGAAGCTTAAGACAACAAATAAAGTGTCTTCAAAATGTTTCGGTAACGTGATATTACTAACAGAAGACATATTATAATAAATTTATTGTCAAAAACAGTACAAACTGCGTATGACCACGTGTAGGACAATAAACTAATTTACTCTCCGGAAGCAAGCAAGGGACCATCCCATCAATTCCGATCAAGGGCCCCAAGGCAGAGGCGGATTCAAATTTTTTTTACATAAGTTCCTAGATAAGATAAAAAGTTAGCTGCGATTTATAATACATATATAATGTCAATATGTTTGTATTTTAACGCAAATATGTTAGTAAATTTACATGTACATGTTATTATCGAACTATAGACTATTCTGAGTATAGTGTTTAAAAATCATAAGAGTTGAAAAAAAAAAACCACTAAATTCACGATTTATTGTTACAATAAACACGGCCCTAGGCAAAGCATAGAGAACCTGTATAAGAAATCCGCCTCTACCCGAAGGAAAAGCGGAGAAAAACCCGGGCCAGGATGGGATATTAAAATAATAATAAGAGTTTGGTCATATATGAAACCAAAAAATAATATATTTCAATGTTTTTCTCAAGAATAGATATACAAATTTTGATTCTACAAAAACAACGCTACAACAAATACAGTGTTTGAACATACCATTTTCTACTGGAAGTCCTCAAAGGTACGTTAACACTTATATACATTATGAGTGACTTGTCTGAGATACATGTCAATTTTGTATGAGCTGGTGCAATACAGTTACCCTTTAACATGTCGCGCGACAACTCGTCAGACAAATCCTGATACATTTTGTATGAGGTTAATTGAGGATATACATGTATGCGCATGCAAGTTGCAAACGCAATTGCGCATGCGCGGAACCCATCGCCAGTACGCGCTCCGCCATGTTTGTTTACATTCTAGCTGTGCTTTTGCAGATTTCTTCATTATCGTCATCCGTATTTTATATAATCTATTGATTCCAGACATCTTAAGCGTTGAGTATTGCATATTACATTAATTGGTAATGTTTAGATTAGTTTATTTCTTTAGTAGATTAGTACATCAGTTTGTGTTCTTCCATCGAGATACCTCGAGAATTCCATGATACAAATCACGACGTGTAAACGCTGCCGTATACATGTATGAGGTAGAAGTGTCTGAGCTCATACAAATCGCAAACTTTCGAAAGCTTGTGTATACATATATCTCATACAAGTCGCTCATACATGTGTATAGGTGTAAACGTATCAGAATTACGTTATGGATCATAAAGGATAGAACATTTGTTAGAAAATTTGATGTTTTCTTGTAGCAATATAAATGATGATTCTTTTAAACATGTGTTTCTACATAAATATATGACAACGACCCGATATAACTTTAATTATATTTATAAGTTATTTATCTCTTCGAACTCACTACGGACAAAATTTTATGGATGGTACTGAAGTTCCAGTTAACAAATTACTGGAAGTTACGATTGTTGTAAAATTGTCACCCAAAATTGTAACTACAGTAACAATTATAAAGTTATGATAACTTTCGATCACGTGAAAATGGCGACGAGTCTGGAATCGAACCCGGAAAATCCTGTCTGAGGATGTGTGTCAGGTCATCCGGGGTTTAGGTCTGGGTGGAAACGGTGCACGGTTGTGGAAGGCGAACGGGTGGTGATGTGGTGAACTACCCTGCGATCAAAGCAAGAGTCACGGTTTCGATTCCTGGCTCGTCGCCATTTTCAAAAGTTATCACATATCTTCTCGACTTGTAGTGGACACGGAAGAAATATATGCATGATTATAAAGGTTTTTTTTATTTTGCTTTTCTGTCCCTCGATTGTATATCCAAGCACACTGATTTAAAGCGTTCAATCAGTTTTTCGAACTATATGTACAGTAGTTTTTCTGAAAAAAAAATCATCTGCAGAAAATATTATGTTACATCAGAAAACAACTTTGTGTACGAAGAGTACTTTACTAGTTCTTTTCAGTAAAGTACATAAAGTTAGATTTATTTTACTTTTAAGCATATAGAAGTTTTCAAATATAATGCAGTAATAAAATGTTTTTAATTGAATATTTATATAAACTTCGAAAATATTTTAAAATATCTCCATGTTTTATGTGAACCTAAGAAATATTTCTGCGATAAAATTGAATTCAAATAGCGGAAAAGCGTCATATCATGATGTTTCCCCTTTTACGTTTAGCATTTATTTGTTTTGATGTGTTCAAATAGCCAAAAAGCACCATAGCATATTGGATTACGTTTTTAATGAATTTTATAATTTGTTTTCTCATTTAGAGAGAACGGAAAGATGACATATTCTTATCTGAGGCATTATTGTAGTTTGTATCTGTCAATTTTTTCTCCACTATCACGATACCCGTTAATATCTGAAACCAAATACCCTTATATTCTCAACTATAAATAGGGAGTAAAAAGTAGTAAAATGTAATAAAAAGGTTGAATACATAATCATAACTACTGAAATACACATTATTGGTTAATGATTGTGTCTATTTGGCAAAGAAAAGTGGTGTGTACTATTATTATTAACTGTAATTAAACTAGCTCTTCGATAAAATAAATAATTTCAAAATTACTCCTAGCACAGATTTTGTAATAGATGGATGGGACTTTTACATCATTATAATGAAGAAAACTTTTAGTATCATTCACCGAAGTTGTGGTATTAACAGTGAAAATAACCATTTTCATATAATGTTACGTACTAATATATGTAGAAAGTATCGCCAAATGAGAAATATTTCTGCAAAATGTAGCTCTAATAATCCTACAGAGCAATCGTAGTTCTTGTGTTGATAATTCTTCCATGAAATGCCATTTTTTGTTGAGGAAGAAATATCAATGTCCTAAAAAATATTAGCCTTTTCATTGTATGGGTCAATGTACCAAGAAGTGTTTTGAAATGTAAATTGAAACCATAAACATTACAGGAAACATATATCTTTGCTCGGCTTTGCTTTATAGCTCCATAAAATGGAAGTATATGTTTTGCAAGATAATACATAAAAGTGTGAAGAAAAAGGCGGTAATGGACGTTCATGGAACATTGAGAATGTTCGTGATTTTTCAATATTTCACTTGTGTATGGTACATAAAATCCTTCAAAATTTTAATATTTCTACAACATATTGTCATTCTCCAACGAACAACTTTGGCCTACATTTTTCAAAGTGATGACTCAAAAAATTTACGAATAAAAACGTGTTGCATAACAACTTTAACACGCATCAAATTAAGGAGGGGGGGCATCTTATTAGAAAAATCCATGGTAACCCTTCAATATATTCGAAATCCTTTGAACAATTGAGAAAGTCCAATAGTTACTATTTAAATTCCACTCACTAGAGAAGAATACATAATATAAATTCTCTCATCGTTTAATTTCGTGTTCCCCCTGATATTTATTTTTCAAAATGTTCTCAGTTACACGGTTATAGTAATTTAAACAATGCGTTTGTCAGACAAAAGAACAAAGAACTCATGTACTTGAAATACTGATACCACGGATTTATAAACAGCAGTAAAACAGTCGTAATCCCAGGATCAGTGAGAAAATGTGAGGGTTGAGTTATTGTCCACATGCGATTGGCAATTTTGTTAATACATTTCACAGAAATGACAGAATTTCCATAATAACACTTAATGAAATAAATATTTTAAAGAAATATTAACGCTATTATTTGAAACAAAATGTACCTAGATGCCATGGTCCAAATAAAAAAAATTACTAACGGTGGTAAACTTTTAGTCAATATTTAAATTTATTTATTTATTTTATAGTAAACTTTTACTCTCACACTTCGTTATTATTAATCACACCTTCACTCATGGCAATTAAATCATCCGAATTTGATAAGTTATACATTTTAATGACGATTCAAAAGAATTTTGGTTATTGTTTGGAGTCGGACATTAAGAAGGAAAATATTCCGATATTTTGGGTATAATGGCAAATCGTTACGGGTCCGCATTAACTTGTAGATTCAAATTATTAACTATTCCGAGAATAATTATATCAACTTTTAGTGAAAAGATCACTGCAGGAACTTTCACTTCTTTACCAGAAGCAACAAATCGAAGAAATTAAATTCGAAATGGGTATACAAAACATCATGTCAGTCGAAGAGTTGAGACATGTTCATTAAATTTAATGTATTTTTAATGTTCAAAATTAGGTATACATCTGCGAAACTAATATGTATGACCAAATCATTGAATGAGTTTGTGGAACATTGAAACAACTTTCGCACTAGTACCGTGAGAAATCCTTTACAGCAAACCTCCGAACACTTGTGTGTAGCGGGTTTGCTTCTTTTTGCATGATTCCCTAGGATATATGGGATATTGTACCTCCTGGATGTAAGTTTGCCAACTACCCACGACGGTCTAAGGAACATGTTATACGAGAAAAATTGCCGTCGTGAAGACTCCGAGGAAAAAATGACACTAAATTACTAAATTATGGGCGATACCAAATTATATGCGTTGATTTGTCGTCGCGTCAGCCACTTTCCCCTCAAGATTGACAGGTTCACAACATACTTTTGAACAATTCGAATTGCACAGTTGGAGGAAAGCTAGAGTATTGGGTACACACCCTGTACTAAATTCTCGTTTCTCTACAGGACAATTCCATGTTGTTTCAATAACATTGGATTTATGAAGATAAGATCTTTCGTCAGTATGATTATATCGAAAAAAGGTGACTTTTCAACGGCATAAATTAACTTTTCCCTGTCAATCATAACGAATCTACACTGCAGTCAGCTCTAACAATAGCGCTGCGTCTAATGGGGTTCGCGCTACGTGCACCGGACTAACTGCGCGCTGCTACGCGAGACCATGTACATGCCGCACGACCTATGCGAGGGTATAGATAGACGAGGTCCTTACAACCTTCGAAAAGCACTTTGCCGACAGAGATGAATATCAATAGAACTAGATTAGAATTGTAATTCAAGATAGTAATTCGTCATTTCGTTCATTCCAAGGAACAAATCGTTCTCCGTTCATTTCTTCGTTGTAATCTGCCTAAAAGTATCAATATGGCTGCCATTGCCAGAATCTTACGTAACTTAAGGTCTTGGACCGAACGAGTAAGTAAAACTCAGCGCCCAGCAAACGCGGACTCGTCGACACCGATAGCGTTGGTATAATTTGCTTATAGTAGTGCCATGTGTTTACGCTTCAGCGACGCGGTACGACATGATTTTACCGGTGAGTCGCAGTTTCAAGAACATAATCGTTGACCAAAATATGGCATAAGCATTCATCATTCGCTTTATTTGACGAACAAATATAATGAAATATAATTTTTTTCATTGAAACTCAAAGAGAAAAATTAAGAATTGAAAACATACTGGATACCACCTAACGAGGATCATGGAAGCAACGAGTCCAGTAACGTATAAGGTAACTAAATGATTTCTGCTAGCATTTTTAACTATTTGAAGAATTGTAAAAGAATCAAGCACTACAAAGGAAATGATATCATTAATAATCATAACAGAATATACTAACATAATATTTCTTCTCTGATAAATATCATACATCCCATACATTTTGCAGAATCCATGTCGATAATATTGTTCTACAAACCCATTTGCAATACATTTTCTGCCATCTTCCTTCTCTCCCTCTTATTGGACGAAAAGAAGGAAGACCTACAACATCTATCATGCTCTTAGGTGTTGTAGGTCTTCCGTATATGTACTACTCATGTGTTTATTCAATACATGGAAAGTAATATGCTTACAAAAATAAACTTATATTATGAAAATACATGTTAATGACATAAGGAGAGAAGGAGGATTCACAATAGAATCAGTACTGTTTCTAAGTTTTCAGGAAGTTCTTTTATAGAGTTGACCTTGTCAGATTTATTATAACAAACACTCTTTAATAGCACATACAATAATTAATATTACATAAGCAGATTTATGATATATATATATATATATATATAAAATAAATTATCCATACTCGGCTGTATCATTTCATTTTTGGCAACATCATTATATAATAAATTGTTTTATGTAAGTTCACAACTCCTAAAACATAGATTTTATTGCGTTTACCCCTGATATATTCTACACGGACTTATGATGTAATGAATTTCATATTATGGTAATAATAGTACATGTAATGGTACAATTTATGTGAGGTGAAATATATTAATTGTATAATTTCCTTTGTTAATGGAAAGTGTTATTACGAACTAATAAACAAAAAATACATTTTTATATGTACATCCCCATAAAAATCACCATCAACTTTGTATAATAATTCGTTTAGGAATTAATTCAATTGCGTTAATTTTAATAGGAACTGATGGGGAAAAAATATTTTTTTTGTAAACGTAAGAAATTCATTATTTATTAATGAAAGGAAATAAGATCTCAATTATTACATTTGTAATACTCAATATATACATAATAAGGTTTTTGATTTATGGCCAAAGTAATTTTAAGGAATTTGACGATGTGTTAATTTTTGAACGCGGCGAGAAGGCTGCTAAAATTCGCGATGCTCCAGTGATAGAATTGACTGTTGTAACTAAACGCCACGAGATCGTGTGTGTGCCAGTCATCTGTGACTTAGGAATTGCAATAACTCGCCAACCAGCTTCGGTATCAAGTCGCCTCTCACTCTAAGCAGGTGGCAAGCGGCAATCAGTTTCTTATTTTGTCAGGGCAGTCGCTCGCTTCCCAGCAGCAGTCATCATGCAGCAACCCTCGTACAACACCCGTGGACATTGTCACCAAGGAGACTATACACAGGAGCTGACACTCATGGAGTGGGAGCATGTACGAAAAGCGCTCACTCGGGGACCTGAATCTTCAGCGCCATCACACGCTGGTTATTGTAAATGCTTCAATGGCAGTTCCAGCTCCGAGTGATGCTCAGCTGACAGCTTTGTGCTGTTAGATACTCTGAAAAAAAACTTTGATCTGGCATAAAAAGTGCTCGTGCTATTGTATTTAAAAGCACATGACACTTTCCTATTGAGGCAAATGAATTTGAAGTATTATCAACAACCAGCGTTTGATGGCGCTTAAGATTCATGTCACCGCGTGAGCTGACGCTTTTTGTACACATAGAAAAGGCTACCCCACACCATGAGTGTCAGCTCCTGTGTATAGTCTCTTTTAGTGTCACTCTGGATAAACAAGCACGACACATTTTGTTTTCACCAGATACATTGCACGGATATATTTCATTTGCTTCGCATATTAACATTCATGCATCATGATAAATCAGCCCTAGATGGCATCATAATTATTTGGTTGTATTTTGTATATTATATTCATTGCTTTCATTATTGTAATGAATGTTGTAAGTAGTTCTTGTTCTATCTATCATTTCAGCATAAGGAGTTTAGATCCCGATAAAGTCTTTCACTGATATTTAATTCCCGATAAATTGTAATGAAGTGTGATATTTAGCTTCCACGATAATACCTTGCCAATTTTTTCGTTCTTTTCCATTTCCAAAATTTTAGGAATTTTTTAATTTTCTGTTTTTGAATTATAAAATTTCATTTGCTCATTTTTTCATTCGGTTATTAAAACCACTTTTCCATCATCTAACTCAATCTTTTTATGTAATTACACACCAGCATTTCTATTCGTAGAACTGGGCGAAACGACTGCTCTAGGTTCTTCATACTGCACCACTCTAATCTTAGTTCTCAAATCCCTTCCAGTCACAAGATCTATTCCAATGGACAACTTTCCGCACAAATCCTCGTTAATAGAATAATTGACAGGGGGGCATAAATAGCGAATGAATGCATTGCTACTGGCAGCGCTCGCGGTGACAGCCACCACTCGCTCTCGGCCCTTCGTTGATTGCCCGGCAACGCACTGGCTTCGTGATTCAATTTAGTTAGAGCAATTATAGCCTTTGGAGAACTCTAAATGTTCCAGTGAGTGGAACAGAGGATGTGTGGCGAAACTAATAGAAATTGGGAATATACTGATTATTACAATTTGTATTCAACGAAGTTGTTCATGTTCCCATAAGTACGGCAGAGAAACGAAGGGAACAAATTAGTTGGCATTCTGTAAAAAATTACTCTTATATCACATTTGATGATTTTTAAATAAATTGTTTTATCCGGGATGTGCGTTAATAAATAACACCAATTTGAATATTGAAGAAAAGTAAACAATTCCTAAATATTTTCCATTATCAGAGGAATATTTATTATTTAAGACACATTAAAAGTAATTTAAACTTGTAATACACAAATTTTCAACTTGTCTTACATTTTAAAATTATTTTTATCACATTTATTATTAAATTTTTATAATTTAATAAACTGATCTCATGATTCGTTGAAAAATTTTGTTGAACATTTCATTTAGCTGCAAATATTATTGGGCGCCAAGTTCGTTCTCATCAAAACCGAAGCTTTATTGAAAGATGACACGTCCATTAACAAACGTAATACCATGTTGTTTCAGAAAAAGAATAAAAATTCACAGCAGTCAAACATAAAACAAAGCTTCATAGTATGATGAACTTATGTCAGTTGACCGTTATTCTTTTATACGTACTCCGAATGTTGGAGAAATTCGCTTATGTCCTCACGTAACTGTCTATATAACGAAATATTATCGCGTGACGTGAAACACTGTTGTTGACAAAATTTATCACCAAATATTTTTCTCATCAAAAAAGACAATATTATCTATACATTCAAAAGTTTAAAGGTAAAATGAATAAACTAATACAATTTTATTAACAAACCCATTTGAACATTTTGTTCTTTAAAAACAATAATTACAATCAAGCTTCAAACCTCATTGAACCAGATCAATTTTTAAACACCGGTTGCTGTATTTTATGAACTATTACTTAATATGGATTAATATGAATCTATGAATAATATTTCGTATATACGTATATGTTATGCAAAATTTATGAACAATCAAAATCAAGGAAACTATTCTCGAGAAGCTATTCGCCAAAATAATTCAAAATCGCTAATTCTCAGTCTGTTTACCGGTTTAATTATCCCAAATCATCCTTTGCTCTCCTTTTTTGCCTCTCTTTTCCTATGACCAAATTATGTGTTCCACTAATCGTATTCTTGATTATGTAGTATCTGACGTCCGGGAACATCACCTCTTTGCTAAAAGGAACGTAAAGCGGAAAATGCGTTTAAACCCCACAAAAAACCTACTCAAATTGTTCCCAATTCGTCATCCTCCCCTCCACCACTCACAGAACTATTGAAAGAAGACCGTTAAATACATCGTCAACGGATGTACCAACCCTACTCAGTTCTCCGTTGATAATTTCCTGTCCAACTTAACACTGCACTCTATATTTTCACGATCCGACCCACACTTACATACACATATCCTATATGGGAGTCGGGTACTGCTACAATAAGAATCAACAAAAACTCGCATATACTGCAAATATTTCAAAATTGATTCCTTCAAATTTTAACAAAAGTTCCTTGGTCAATACTTAACTCTCAACTTCACTCAAAATTAGGTATTCCCCAGATCAGATCCTGTATTCTCCTATCCACACAAAAATATTCTACAGAAAATTACCTTCTTTACTAACAACGTCACATTTTGAAATTGGTAAGCAAATTCCCCACCAAAAAAAATCCGCAGAAAGTTATCTAGATTCTTTCAAATTCTTCCTGAAGTGAAAAAATAAATCCACATTCTTCATAATTCACATATTTTTCCAGAGTTTCATGTAGGTTATTGTAATGTTTGATAAATTGTTACTGTCCGCTGATTCAATGTACATCATTCACAAAAGAATCATTTGACTTGCTAAAGGCTCATAAATTCAAATAAAAATTATAACAATATTAATCATGTGTATATAAATTTCAATAAAAATACTGAAATTGGTAATACTAGTTTAAAAAAATAGGAGATATGTCATCTCTAATGTATTTTTACTTCAATCATACAATTAATTTCAAAATTTCAAATTATTAAGAAAATGAAGAAACTTATTCAAATTTGTAAGAATGATTTTTTGTTATGTGTAGCATAAAAGCTCTTAGTACACTGAAATATCACCACTTAAATCGAATTATACAATGAAAAATATTCCTTAAGTTATTACTCTTACCAAATAATTTTCGAGTCTGTAGTAAAGATATGTATATCACAGACATCAAACGTAATTTATAGGGTGCCAAAACTCCGAAAATTTGAGTTTCACAACAATGCCAAGAAAACACTCGTCAAAGATTTTTGTACATCTTGCCTAAAAAATTTCATGAAGGGTTTACATTTGATTTCCAAACGCGACAACAAACAATTACATCAATATAATTCAGTGATAAAATCTGATACAAACAATTTTGACCCCAAATGCTCTTAAAATAAAATAATAAATAAACATATGAAAGAGGAACAAAAAAGGTATTGATTAAAAGTTTTTCGTAAATAATTTATTTCTATCAGACGTGTGGTAGTGAGATTTCAGAAGTAGTTCTTGAACTTGGAGAAACACTAATAGAAGAAACAGCAAATGGAATGAGCGAAGCCAGGCACTAGAACCGGAGCAATCCCGTGATTACATCCAGCATTCAAGACCTTCTCCTTCCGCGATGCAATTTGTACTTGTCAAGACCCACTGGAACTGCGAATACTATCGAGATCCGTCATTGTTACTGCAGACGCTACGGAGGTTGCAGCCTTCCCATTTGAATGATGGTACCCACATTATTTTCTCATAGTAATTAACAAAATGTAATTACTTAATGTACTCGTTCACTGGAACGGAACTGAATGCATTAGTTTATATTTCTCTTGTTCCCGTATTGTATCTGTTTATTATTCGAAAGAGAAATTTTTCTTTTTAGTTATCTTATATGCATCTCCGATCTACATTCAGTGCAACTCAGCTCTCACTCAAAGTTATACAACGAATAATAAGAATATGTCTTTTTTATTTACGAGAGAAATTAAATTTTGGTGATTTAAAACGCACAATAAAACAGTTACCTCAAATCTCCAACTCTGATATTTTTCATGAATTCTCTTTTGTTTTATCTCTTTAAATATAACCAAAAATTTTAAATTTAACTAATGGTTATTTACATTGAAGAATTCTAAAAATAACTACATTTTCTTTGTTACATATTTACGCAACACCGAATAATAATTGCATACCGTCCTTATACGCCTTGAGTTCTTCACCATAGAACCATACATTCACAAAATATATGGCTATTACTTTCCTCTTCCTTAAATATTAAAATCGGGTTCCCTATTTTCTTCCTACAATGTTGTTTCTACGCAACTCTTTTAAGGTTTAAAAATGAAGCAAATGAACCTACATCCTAACACTGGTCTAATTCTCTTTACTAGAATGAAAGAAAGCTAAGAGGTATGTTGGCACGTTCACTACGATAAATTTCACATTTTCCCATGCGGCTCAAATAACATGGCACTCGGGTTCAGCATTGCGGATATATCAGTTTCCACTCTGCTAACACGAACAACAGAAACAGCTCACGGGAAATTTTGCTTCTCTTCAATGTTCTGACAGTGTGTAGTGGTTTGCTCATTACATGCCGTCCTTTTGTAATTCCTTTTTTAATTAGTAACACGATCTAGCGAAGAATAAAACTTCCCTCTGCTTTATTCACTTTGAACCCCATTTAAGATCAATTACAGTTTTAATTTAAAGTGTTTCAGGGAATTCTCCACAAATCTACTTTGATAAAATAAATAATTTAATGTAGAAAATGGCTAATTTAATGTAGAAAATATAAAATTAGCATTTCCTAATGATATTCAGCAGTACTAAAACTCTTGCCGTAAAAGTTAAATAAAGTACAGTATTAAAAAATACTACATTGTTGTGTTATGCTGCATAGTTTATGTGTTTATTAATATGCTATAGACAAACGTGTGCTATCAGCTATAACAGGTGTTTTCTTTAGGATAAAAGTGTCTTGTGCCAAAGTCAACAATATTTTCTGTGTATTAAGTTGCATATATCACTTATGACGAGATACAAATATAATAATGTAAAAATATATCAAAATACCTCGATTTTTTACAAAAATTGTCACTCTTAAATTATACATTTGATACTGTTTAATTTTTACTGATCCCTCTCATGCAACTGATATCCAAGGAACATGATGTATATCGTTACCAGTAAAAAAATTCGCTCGCATGACACCTACTATCAATTATTCAAATTTAAATATTTTTTTCTCATATGTTTCAATGATTTTGACCATACTTGCCTTAGTAATTTTACGCGGTCACTTTTTACATCAATGTTACATAAATTACGTCAACAATGACTTTTATAAGTATAGTTTATGGAAAAAGGAAATAATTATTTTTCTATTTGCATTTTCATTTTTTATGCAAGTGTGTTATTCTAAATTTACAAGAACAATAAGCAAATATACAACTTCTGCAACGAAATATCTATGTTAGCATTGCAAATTCGTCAATATTCTTTATCCCTCTATCACCCTTCACTTTACTCTGTAGCAAGCTTCCCAACAAATCAGATTATATAGGAACGGGATCTGTAGGAAATGGCTAGCGTTTTAGAGGAAGATCTTCCTGTTTTGATGAAAGTGGATTCCATTCCTGGAGATGACGCAAAATGTTCCGGCGACGCCGCAGAAGCGTCATCCCAAATATCAGCTATTTTCCTTTCGGTCAATAGCGTTGACGCCAGACTTTTCTAAATTGTCTCCACTTCACAGTGATTGGTCTCAAGATAAGGGTTAGAATACGTATGAATTGTCTTGTATTGGAAGGCGTATGTTTGCCCGCGTCATAGCATTAAAAACTATATACTGTATTATTCATTTCTTTTGCAACATTAGTTTCGTAATCTCAGATAAATTCGTAGCAAAGTAAAACAATTGTGCGTACTTGCGTGCATATTGTGTGAAATTGTAATAGAAATCATGAATTCTCTTACTCTTTTTATCTTCAAAAATTGTTCGATTAGTTGTCGCTATTTGTCATATCCGAATTTGATAAAGAGTTTTAATATACACCAATTTCCCATTTCACTCCGTTAGTGATAAATATTCGTAAAATCCTATCTCAGCGGATATTTTCGATAATTTTTCCTGTCACGTTCTTCCGTATCCCTACCTCTAGGGGTTTCGGGTGCCTTGTGTGTCCTGCAGGTTACATGATGTCATTGAAAATATAATTATTCGTCTCAGAATTCACAAAAAAACTAATATTGGTCTTTTTACGTTACTTTTACATCTCACCCTATTCACCCCCGTCCCACCAAGAGGTGCTACTGATGTCTTTCTTCCATAAGGAATAAATTTAGACTTGCAAAATATCGGGATTTCACTATCAACTCTGCGACGCCGAAAATTATGGACTCTTATCTGGTATATGTCATGTTCAATTTTTTTTCAATGCATCCTCTTCCCTCGAGGTGCTGGGTTTCATATGGGCTAATAGCAGACTTTGATGTCTTGGAGAAAATCATTACTAATTTCGGCGGCTCCGAAATCTACGATCTCAACACAAATTTCTGATTATTTTTACATTTTATTTCTTCTGAAATAAAAATGATATATTTAACACCAATATCGGTAGTTCTTTGGTTATTTTACCTGCCTCTCATTTCCACCCCTACCCCAAAGGTGTTAGTTCTATATTATCTCTAGTGTGGACTGTTTATGACTTATAACGCGTCGAAGGCTTCCTTATCTTTATCTTAAATGACCCCGAAAATTATGGTTTCAAATCTAATATCGGATTTCTCAATAATTTTTACATGTCATCCCCTTCTCACCCCTATGGGATCCTGGGTGTCTTTCTACTATTCTCCCTCCTAATTTTAATAAGGCAGGCAGTTTACAGGATCGATACTGTCCAATGAACTCGCACCGGAGCGCGGTCATCGTGTAAGTGAGCGACTACAGACGACTCAACACTGAGGGGGAAAAAACTGTCCAATTGAAGAATAAAGGCGTTAAAAGTTGCGCCGAAGCACAAAGTAAAAAGCGTGATAAAAAGTTTTCCATCAAATACAACGAAATTTCTTTTTGGAAAACTGAGAGAAATGTGTGTGAAGCAACAAAAATTGTGGGAGCAGAAATGGATAAGTTGAATCGATCAAGTTTGATGCCTGCGCCACTATTCTTAAGGAGTTGACCTTCGATGACTGGAATTCATTCAAAAACATTTTAATAATGAATGAAAACAACAATTTTTTCTGTTAGGAAGGACAGAAGAATAAGTGGTCCAAATTAAAAAAGGAGACACAATCATAAAGTAGGTTCTCCATCTACAACTCTGGTTGCCCTCTGCACTATCATCAATGCATTTACATGGAGGCATAAATTGTCTGGCGGAACTACGGCTCTTTGTACTGTCTCAAATCTTTAAAACAAACACAGACAGTGGTGTAGGATAGTGGGCTGCAATCGGAACTATCTTAGCTGTCATTACCATTTCCACGACACTGCACACTGTCTTTTCTCTTCCTATCTTCGCATAAAGACCACATTAGACTACGAAAACGTCGCTGTCATTTCAACTACATTAGGTCAAACAACGCCGTATTTGCGATGACGAGGAATCTAATTCCAGTACTAAAAGCTATTTGCTGCAGAAAATCAATAATACGGTCAACGAAATGTATTCTGAAATACTCCGTCTAATTACCATGGTTATTGACAATTTATTAGCTGCTAATTAAAGTAAACATGCTATTCATAATATTGTTTGATTGCACATTATCAATACTTGGTCTAACACACATCTGTGGTGAAGTATGTGAATATTACAAAATATGAACGGGTTTGTTTTTATATCCATAAAAGTTATGAACATTATGATTACTCAAAATGAATATTCCGGGCTAACAAAACAAACTGGATTATTTATTAAAACATGAAAGAACAAAATCAACATCGAATGAGATATTACAAGAAATCTATGGCATGGTGTAACGCGTCACCAGTTATTTAATTACAGATATTTCGTTAGGTACAATTAAATTGAAATATTACCACACAATATTGATTTTATCGGTTATGAATCATTAGTAATTCATTCTGAATAAATGAACCACTTACTTCAGAATGGTAATATTTGTGACATATTTACATTTCAGTTTTCTTTTTGTTTGTTTTTTGTCTATTGTCCAACGAAAAGACGTACGGTTTCGTTTATCACAGAATATAAACTCCTTCACCAAAGAGCACAGGTCTGACAACACCTTGAAGTTTCCTTCACTAAAGAAAAGGAACTGCTCCGACGCATGTTCTCTCTTGAGCAATAAACGATATTTTAGCAGTAGCACAAGGTTGATAGTTCGTCGGTGCAAAGAGGTTGAATTCCTTAGTGGTCCCAAAAAGCGTAACACGTTTTCCATGGATACAATAGAGGTGGAGTTTTTCTTTTTCATTGAATTCAGTTCCTGGTGATCTAAATTCTTGAAACAATCGCTTTCTCACAGGGTTGATGATTGTTATGCTAAAGATGTTCCTACATATTTAAATCAACTTTCTACATTTCGAAAATATCAAAAAATTACCATTTCAGTTGGAACATCACATAACATAACTGCAATTACTAGATGAAAATTTTTACACTGAGAAGCACTATTCGTTCTTGTAACTTTCTTAAAATAAAGCATACACATCTGTACTATATTGGAATAAGCTCGGGGTGTGTCCGTCCCGAACATGCGCAGTGCAAGCCTATCATATTTTAGACCATTTCGGAGCCGGAGTATTAGGATATTGCTTCACGACTACGACACAGTAAAACATGTTACATAAATCTGTACAACAACTTCCCTGTCAATAAATGTCTTACGTTTCATTGACTAAAACGTTCCCTCCTCCACTTCGATGCACAATGGCACACACTATTACGAAAAACAGGTGATATCAGGATAACTCGAGTCTGTATTTTCAGAGAAAAATTTGGTATTTTTGGTCTCATGATGAGGATTTCAAAACAGACACGAGAATTGCTGAGTATTTTAACAATTTAAAATATGCAATATTAACCAGAAGCATATTAATGACAATGTTCGTTACAATAAAATAACTGAGTGTAATTGTCTCATGCAAAATGCTGACTGTTTCATTCATTAACGTCAAGAGATAAATAAAAAACATCGGTATTTATGAGCGTATATTTCTTCGGTGTATCTACACGTGGATGAGATACGTGATAACCAACCTAAACACGTAGGTACGTAGGTATGTGTGAAGCCAGTACTTCAGTGCATACAACAGTGTGCCGCCTGGGCTCACTTTATCTCCTGTATGGGGATGTACATAAGATATTCCGGGGGTACGTCTGGGGGGGAAATGGTGCACGGTTGTGAAAGGCGAACGGGTGGTGTAGTGGTCAACACCTCTACAATGAAAGTCTCGGGTTCGATTCCAGGTTCGTCACCATTTTCACCCGACCAAAATATTACAACAATAGTATTCATAGTTAGTAAAACGAAAAAATATAGACAGACCGGTATATCAATCAGACATTCAATTATAATTCTAGGGTCCAGACACACAGCAATTCACCAAAACTGCGAGATTGGATTTTCTGATGCCACGCGGTACCCTGATGCAGGAGAATTAAGAAGATGAATCTTTTCTCTCGAAGACAAAAAGCTTCAAGCCCTCATGTTTCAACAACGAAAAGTGGCCAACATTGGGAGCTCGGAAACAAGGGTGACATGGGTCTTTTCAGAAGCGTTCAATTCAGTTTCTTTTCGTTCTTCCATTCGTCTCTTTTTTCCCAAACGTCTTGAGAATGATTGTGCTAAATGTCACATGCAGACGGTCAGCAAAATTCGCTACGAGTCAGACGAAGATAAATATACCCTTATTTCTAAAATCAGTACGAAGAAAAGGAATCGGGAGGAAATAACGAACTAAAATATATTTAATTTCTACTATTGTGGAGTATATTCTGGGAAAGCAAAATATGCAGGTCCAATCTGCCAAACCAAGGATAACAACAGTAACTGACTTAAAAAAAGTAGTTTTTAACATTAACAGAATGAGTGATATAGGATCTATAAGTACCAAGGTTTAAAATATATCCTATTCAAACCTTCTTCAAGTGATTTCTTTGAAGGTTGCTTCGAAGTCACACAGATTCTCTACATATATAACACAAAAAGTGTTATGAACCCGAGATATTTACGCTTTAAAGGTAAAGAAATAGAAATAATTCAAATTCTGTAAACGTGTTAAGAAATTTCATTAAAAGCGCGTATTTGTTTGATGCAGTTACATTGGTTATACTTGGAGAGGTATCATTCTTACGAAGAAAATACTGATAAGCTTCTAAAGTAAATCTCTTTCTTATAATTGAATACTGTTTAATATTGATTTGGAAAGCATATTTGATTTAAATCATTTTCCCTCGACACAAAAAAATCCCAGGTTGAAAACAATTTAAATTATATTCCAAGCTATCTCAAAGTCCTCTAGGCGTAATTAACTATTAATTTAATATAATACCAAATACTCTAATATATATTTCAATAGAACGGAAATTATTTATTTTTCAATAAAACGGGTGATTGTTCGGGTACATACTTTTTGAACATTTACTATCCTCAAATTCTGTTACATTCTCTACAGCATACTTAGCTACCATTTCTATCACCTCCATCGCACCCTTACTTTTATTCAGTGAAGCCGGGAGCTGCCACTCCAGCGCCTTTATGGGAGATAAGCGTCACTGCGGTCTCGGAGCACACCGTTAACATCCCCGGCGGAAACACTGGACGTCCCAAGACATCGCAAACGTCCACCTCGATCGCCCTTGCGAAGGAAGATGGTCTTGTGCTATCAGATACACTCGTGTACACTCATATAACACAATGTTCACATCCTCCAGACATCGTTAATTACATACATTTTCCATAAGCAGTGATTTTTTTTTGACAAATAGGTCCTCAATTATAAAACTATCGAGCAATTAAGTAAGTCGTTAAACTCATTTCAAACATTTTTCCTTTATCATGAGAAAGGATGTGCATAACATTTTTTTTAATTATTCGGTTTGTTTGTTTCAATTTATCCAGAATACCTTCCAAAATACTTCCTTCTCTATTTTTAAAGTTCACATCTTATTACATTCATGGGTTTGTTGCAAAATCAATTAATGAGGTGTCTTAATTTCATATAAATATATTTTTAATTTCAATTTTCCAGCGCACCATGCACAAATATATTTGACGGAAAATTACCATGAGTAATTGTTTTGAACTTTCTGCCTTACTACAGTATAATATTATTCTCAGTTCAGATGAAATTAAATACAAAATCCTGATAGGAAAAAAAATGTTGGTGGTATCCATTAGAAATAGTTCCTCTTGCCTCAACCACCTCTCACTGCTTTCCTTTTCAACTAACTAAATTATTTATTTCGTTTTTGGAAGTTTTAATTTTTTTATTTCGTTTTTCGTGCACTTATATTTTTATGTAAATCAACTTTCTTATCGAATATATCTTCTCTTATTAACTTTTATTTTATGTGAATTCACTTCTCTATTCAAAATACTGTGTTCTCATTCAATTTATGTTCTCTATTCATATCATGAACGCATGGGTAGTATGGTAAATGTAAAGCCCTTAGCAAAATGGTCACCGTCCTCAAGAAATACTTTAAATCACAGGCGTTAAGTTTATTTATATATTACACAGACAACCATAACAAAGATTCTCGGTCAAATAGATTTTTTTCTTCCGTAGCTTCAGGTATTAACAGAGGAAATGTTTGAATTTTGATGTGCATGAAATTAAGGGGTAATAAAGCACAAGATTTAAATTAATTTAAAACTAAGAAAACAGATAAAAAACAGCTATCACGAATATGTAAGTGACGATGCAAGTCGAAAACGCGAGTCGCGTCTCCGGTTCGTGAAACTGTCGCCCATTGAAGAATTCGGGAAGTAACTGAAATAATATAATTTAAAGAATACAATATAACGAGAAACTAATATAGCGTGAAGCATATGTGAGAAGTAAAATCTGAACAAAAATAAGCACGAACTCAGGTAGTGTTGTCGTACATTTATATAAACGAAATACTTTTGACTTCGGCGCTTGATACTTGTGCAATAGATTACCCTTCATTGTACGCAAACTTATAGAAATTCTGTGATACGAGTTTTTCATTTTCGCAAGATCCTGAAATAAACAACAATGGAAAACTAATGTAACCTAAATTATATATCCCAATATTGTTTACACGAGCTATAGAAACACATTCAATTTTTGTAATCACTGATATTTAAAATGAAGAGCTAGAAAAATGTTACATTTTCAGGATTATAAAGTCATTCATGAAAATGTATTTTTTGGTTAATAATATTTTTTTAAGAGTGTAAACGGCGTTTCACTCTCATGTTCCCGATTTATCATTTACCTCATTTCCAAGCCCAGTAGGACAACAGTTGTGTCTATTGTTTCATTTATTACTGAGCTGACCTTTCAGGAAAGGTCACCTGTTCGGATCTCCGAAACCTCTGCTTTGTTCGGCCCATAAAGCAGAGCGTGGCTTCTAAGGAACGCAGGTGAAAATGTCACGATTTCCAACAATGTATTTAATTTTAGATTTCCTCCCAATATTTTAGGCACCTTAGTTGTTAGTTTTGTTTGTACCTCGTACGAGAGAATAAAAAATCTGTAATGTGCCAAATAATGGTTTTGAATGTGGTTCTTTTTAACCAGTTCTAAGTTAACAACGTATTCTGTACATAAGGAATAAAACGCCTAGTAAGCTGAAGTTATGTGGACTTAAACTTTTGATGGGGTTGAATGTACTTTGCTTTTGTATTTTACATAAGAATAAAAATCCAATCAAAAATAGATTTATTGAAATCACGATTGTAAAGAAGTTAAAATTTAAATTTAGAATTTTATCCCATGAACTTCTTGAAATATTTTGGTTTTTGTATATAATCGTTGCTGGAGTCGAAACTCTGAGTTTTCCGGTATTTCATTGTTTATATGCTTAGGGATAAAACCTTTTCCGATATTTCAACGTTCGCGCTACCGACACTGTATATTATATCTGCTGTATCACACGAACTAGTTGAGGTAACAAATCGGTGATCCTTAAGTAAGCGTTGATAAATCTAAAATCTAAAAAAACACTTCTGGAATTAAAACAAAACAATTTTACATGGGTGTAACGCAGAGGGAAATATTAAAAATACGAACTTGAAATATTTCTGGATGGAGAGGTTCACTAAAAATGGTTTTTCAAAATTTAAATTTAAAACGATTTTGAATGAAATGTGTTTTTCTTCAAATTTTCGCAATATTCTCAAATTATTTGCGGATTTTTCACGTAAATGTGTTGTTTTTTTATTCTAAAGTATAGCGAATGATAAATTAAATCACAATAAAAATTCCCGTGAAATGTCACGCTAAGTTGGATACTATACAACAAGAACTGAAATAACTGGATGCAAACTGTCCACAAGCTTAAAGTTTACGACAAATTAAAAATAGAGTTCTTGTAACAACAAATCGTCTAACTTGATAGAGGAACTCAGCAATCCGTTAAATCCTATATTGCTACCACTACACCAATTTCTCTCCGTGACGTTACCCACTTCCACCGCAGCACCATTGTCTCACGCAACTTAGAGACCTCTTCCTGTCTGAACTGCGTTGACTTCCTGCCGCATAGAAAGACTTAAGTCGTCGATGCGGTGCACCTCACCAAAGGGACTCGCAGATCCTTAGATCGCGGTTCCAAGTCACTTATTGACTTTGAGAAACTCAGCCGCAGAAGGAGGTTCCACTGGCTGATTGGTGACCGAAAGTGCGAGAGTTGGAGATCCTCGTAATGCTGTGGTTTGGATTAGTGAACAAGTCCATTTCACACTTCTCACTGGGAACTCATCAGTTATAAAATCAAATCCCAATGGAGATTAAATTGCTCTCTCTATTGTGAAACAAAAATTTTAACTTTAAGAAACCGGGTGTGGAACGCTATGTGTAAATAAGGTTTGAATGAACTGTCCAGAAATATTATATTCCCAATGCATTCAAAATCAATTCTTAGATTTCGTTTCGTTGTGTCAATTCGTGCGTTATCGGAGAAACAATATTCTTTACATACATTCATACATACATGTGACATTAGACATTATTGCAAGAATTTGAAAATAGTCTCCTCCTGAATTAATTCGTAAAGATACGAAGAGATTTTGAAAAAAATTTCGTACGATTTCAATAGTTTCCTTATACATTCAGTATGAAACCAAGAAATAATTCAAAGTCAAGAACGGAAAATTTTAAGAAACAAAGTCAGATACAAGTCGGAGAGATTTTCTTAGGAATTTTTAAAACCTGTTTGGAGGGTGTATCACGTCTTCCAGGGTCAAGTCTGGGTGGAAATGGTGTACAGTTGTGAAAGGCGAAGGTCGTTGTAGCGTGAGACCGACGCCAGCAATACGTGTATATTTTGTTATTTGTGTACGTAAATTTTCATTCTCGGGCAGACAATATCTTGAGTTCCGAGAAGGATCTATGCGGTAGGGCATCATTGAAGAATGTCTGTCCTCACTGAAGCTGCGACGTGAGAAACGATTTGTCCAAAATGTGTGTATTTTGTTATTTTTGAACGCAAACTTTCATTTCTTGTGGACATTAATAACTTCAGTCCTTAGAAGACATCAAATCGTTGAATAATAGGGCATCATTGAATAATGTCGGTGAAATACACAAGGAAAGACCCAAATTATACCGTGGGAGCAGCGACCCTTAAAATTTTCCAAAGTTACTATATTTATGAATAAGATATTGTGCTGCATGCAGAGAATGACCTGGGTCTTAGAAAGTCTTTGGGGAAGGTGTTTACGGAGTGGTACAGGGTACCTGCGTCCCACCATTTGGATCTAGGGCCGAGCGCCGCTCCCTCTGACGTCACTGTCACTACGTTCCAAGAGCGTCGTCCGTTGGAGGCGAACCCACCTCTGGACGAAAAGCGGGGGCGAGCATGCAGTCGTCTACTTGTCACGTGACGCTCTTTTTCAGAGTATGTATGTATATATATTGATCTGGCTAGTACTGGTCTTCAGACTCATGTATAGGATTGCTGCGATAATCCAGAGAAAAACTTGCTACTGGTTGCGGGTGATGTAACTTTTAGCAGTTCGAGAAAGCTAACTAACAATTTTGGATTTGCGGATAACCTAAGAGGGTATTCCGACTTAATATTCAGCTACTGACTTTACATGTATGTAAATAATGCCTTCAGATAGCTAATAACAATTGCATACTTGCATTTATAATTTTGAGAATTTTCCAATTTGGTAATTATTTAGAATTTAAGTAAACTTGTATTAAATTATTAATTACTATTCTTACGTGTTTGTTTGATTGTCTGGGAAACTGGACTGGTGGCAGCGGTTCCATAGGAATATTGGTGTTCATGTGGGGACCGGCAGTCGTTTCATCTCTACTGCTCCTTCTCACTCTTGAGTCGCTCTTCTACCAAAACGTACACCGCATCTGGTCTATTGTGATGTGGTTACAGTCATGTAATGGTTAACACTCCTACGATGGAAACGAGTCTGGAATCGAACTCAGGATTCATATTTTCATCATGTTTACCTGGCTAAAGTTATCATAATATATAGTTCAGTTCATATAAAAACTATTTGTCGACCGCAACAACTCTCGGGAATCAGTTGCCCGTCACTGGTAGCGTAATTTAATACAGTCTGTATTGAAACTCCACCTACCATCCCCTGTTTTTCCCCTGTCACCAAAGTTTCTCGTATAGTAAATAAACGTTATATTGATATTAGCTTCCCATTCTCAAATCGGTTCCTGTTTATTGAGTTGGATTGTTTTTCGTATTCGTAAAGAAATGAGTATTTCACAAATGTGTTTGATTAGAAAAGAATTTAATGAAATTTGGGAAGAAAATATGTAATTTAACGTGAGATAATACATATAATAGTGTAAACATCATCATAGTACAAACTATTAACACTTGTCACTGAGCCTCGCTAAAACAAAAATTTCGGAGATGGATGAAATGGTTTCATACAAATCTTTGAATTGTAGCGCCCCTCTAAAGAATTATATGACAAGTGAACAATGGACTGATTTTGAAAGGAAATGTTCCTCCCCATGAATAATTATACACTAGAACTACTCATTTCTATAAATATTACAAACAAATAAAACATTTCTTCCTCTATTCCCATATTCATGGCGAGATCATGGTAACGATCACGGACTTAATAGATATGATGAGGTTTTCACCTACTTTAGGCAAATATTTGTTCGCTGCCTTACTCTCGTAGACATTCATCCCATTTTCATTTTTTGAACAACAAGACCAGACGGCTTGAACTTAACAGACAAATTAAAGTGTTAAAATACAAAATGAATAAAATTGTAAAGTGAAGACTGGCGAGGCGAGACTTGTATATTTTAAATTGAATATAAAATTATTTTTTTTAAACAGTTAAATACTTCTTGTGACCGCGTGGAGGACAATAAACTAATTTACTCTCTGGAAGTAAGCAAGGGACCATCCCATCAATTCTGATGAACAGCCCTAAGGCAGAGGCGGATTGAACATTTCAGCACACTCCTAAGATAATAATAATGTGTGTAGTTCTGTTTGTGTTATAATATTAACAGAATACAAACAAATTTGTATTTAATAAACACACACACAAAAAAAAGTATTTCTGAAGTACGCATTATCATAAAACTATAGATTATTATGAGAATATTGTCTATTCTGAGTATTAATATAACACTAAATTCGTGATTTATTATTTCAATAGGCGCCGCACGAAGACAAGAACCTTGAAGGCCTGTATAGAAAATCCGCCTCTATCCGAAGGAAAACCGGAGAAAAACCCGGACCAGGACGGGAAAATACGGGTCATGATGAAATTGTAATAGTAAAATCGAATGATGTGCAATGTGCTTTACAACGTAAGGCGTTACTGTACAACGTAGGATGTACTATTTTGCAAAAATACTTCATTGATAGAAGGTACAGCAGGTGTAAATTCATCATATCGTCTATGGGGAAAATCGCTTCCGTGAGGATTGAAGCAACAACCGTTTCAAGAGCCACCAGTGACGGTGTGTGTGTGGTGGGTTGGGTAGGGGGGATGTGGAATGAAGGAATGGATCGGGGAAACGAAGAGTGAGCAGTGCAACGCCGCAAGGTCGTCAGGCAAGTGAGTGGCTAGGCGCCTCCACCAATGCTGCTGCTGCTGCTGCTGCTGCTCAAATGGATATCGATTTCACTGCCACTGCACCTCAGCCAGCCTTCGATTTAGATTCGAGTCACCACCGCCGTCGCCTCCGACGTTGCCTTCAGGACTTCTTTAGCTCTAGACGCAGTCCCTACGAGATTCTTGTCACGGACTCCATCGAATTATTCCACTCCCACGCCGCACTCAACAATATTGCGACTACCAATCGCCGCCAGTACCCTACCCCTCCACCACACCAGTCATCCTCATCAAAGCGAAAATGTTGCATTAATAATCTACCACAACAATGAGAATATCACTTTCAGAATTCTAATTCAATTTCACAATTTTTTGATTTGAGCGTTACTCAATCCGATGGTTCATAGACCCCAAAAACTACTTGGGTTGAATGAAACAGAAAGTTCTGCAGCAAATTAACAAACCAAATATATAAATAATTCATTCCAATAATCAGTCCAAAATTGCAATGACAACGTACTTAACTTTCTGTAAAAACTAGTAATATCTTCTTTTTACATATTCTCAATATGTTCTACGAGCCACTAACCCACTAACCACTACCCTACTCTTTTTCTTTCCTCCTTTCTCTCGTCCTACTATTAATTTCGGGAGTTCTTTTGAAATACAACGCAATCAATCAGCAAATAGACTACCCTAAGATCCATAAATACCTCACAGTGTTCTTTCATCATTATTTAGTTCTATTTTGATTTCTATACGACTTACCATCATACGAACTCGAATATGCAACGTTATCATAAAAATGTGTACACTACATCTTCAACAATTGGTATAAAATTTATTCCGAGCCCAGTTATAATTTTATGTCCGTGTTATTAGTAAAAATGTCTTAACTGCGCTCTTACACAACTCGTCAATGTTAAGCATTGGAGAATTGTCAATACCATAACTATTACACCAGTGCCGCCATCTTTTCCTTTCGTTTTTGAAAGGGAAATTAAAATGCATACATTTACCATACTATAACACTATTTCCTCACTGCTAATCTCACTGATTGCAAACATATACTATTTTGTTGCATTTTTATAGATTTTACTTTTGTATTACCTCCTGCGGAATAACATTTATTTCCAAAACCCACAAATTCCGTGTTGCTTATCTTCAAAGTTACTAGATACTCCTTCAGAAAAACTTGTTTCAAAACAAAAAGTTCGTTTCCAATTCTCCCATTCCCATTACTGCCGTATCGAACAATTTCTTCCAAATCTACCCACATCTTCGCCTCCTTGACAATATCATTCTGAAAGGATTTCAACGGCAAACATGTAGATACCATCTGCCTGTCAAGCAAAGAAACAGTGGCATTCCCCTGCTTCCTTCCTATCTCCTTCACCTGACTCGTCTTTTTTTTTCTTTTTTTCTTTCTTTTTCAGTCACACGTTCCCATCTTACGACGCTGTTGCATGATGGAACGGAAAAGAAATAAAAATATGACATACGCCGAGCGCGATGATGGAGAAAGCATTCCAGTATCGTAGTGATGCGACAAAATTTCTCGAAAGATTTGATGTATCCGCGGAAAAGGTACTTAAATGGCATAATATGTTGCGAGTAAGACATCGATATTTAGAAGACTTTGAATGTTGAGATGCTGCGACAATTCAAAAGCTACTCGAAAAAATATCTGAACAATTAATGTAAAAGCAAAGTTAAGACAATACTTTTAGGAGCCTACGTAACGTAACTCTTCCGTTATAAAAAGTTCTCTACATATTGCCTATAAATGTCACGAATTCAATATTTCTTTATTCAACAACTTTTAAGTGTTACTCGCGAGAGTAATTAACACAACAAATTTAATTTGTCACACGTTTACTATTTTGTAAAATATTACCATTTGGAAATAAATTTGTATAGAAGACGTAATTCGGTATTTTAGATTAAATCACACCATCACACGATTCTTTCAGATATTATTATGTTGTAATGCACAATTGCCATCACAATTAATAGAAAATTTGATGAAATTTTGGAATTATGCCCATCATCTCTCACGTCCACCGCAAAAAAATCCAAAGGTTGAATTTTAGGGAGCAATGCATACAAAGCAAATGGAAGGTAAAATGTACGGGGTTGGTAAACCAGGTTATTAATGTCCTCCATTCCAGCAATCACTCGCACGGAAGGTCATACATACACTGAAAGCTACTATTCTCCAGAACGCAAGTATAAAGTTGGTTTTCCACATGGATTTATTTTCGCCTCGACAGGTATGCACTTAATTGAGCTCTAAGTTGAAAAGAAAAATTTGTGATGGCCTTTCTTGCCTTCTTTTTCTCATAAAGTTCAAGATGTAAGAGAGCTTTAAAGTAAGTTTACAAGTGCCGCTATGTATGAAACATGCCCTTCTTCTCATTTAGTGCGGTGTTAGGGTCATAGAAAATGACACTGTATTTGACAGCACATGATTCAACCATGTAAATTTAAGTTTCTGTACCTATAAACACTTTCACCCGACATTTTTACGGAGATAGAGCTGAAGTATGCGATTAAATTAAATCTTTAACTAACATGTTAGGGAAAAATATTAGTGCACACAGCAATTGGTTATCGTATTTCATTGTTATTTCATGCATTAGTTAAATAACATTTGTTTATTACTGATGTACTCTTTATATATGACTGTGCAGAGAAAACCGTTTGCTTCGTCACTTCTATGATTCCTCTGTCCAAGCCTACAAGAAAATTAATTATAACCAAGTAATTTAACTCTTTTTCTAAGGAACAAACTTCACAACAATATATTACAGAGTCAGTATAAAGTCAAGCAGTACCAATTGAATTATATTTCTTATCGAAATATATGTTAACATAAAATAATTTTTCATTTCTTGGAGGATACCAGAAGAATTCATGGTTCAAGTAAAAAGTAACTTTTATACCTGTTTATTTAAAAATCCTACAACAATCTAATATGACTTATCGAAAAAAAGTAAATGACAATGGATAAAAAATACCAATTATTGCTTGAAGTAGGACACTAGAACAATCATTTCCAAGATTAAAAATAATCTCAATATTTTTGCATTGGCACAGTAAGTTGAAAATGCGGTAACTATTGGGATATAGTACAAGTATGATATTTACTTCTAACATTCGACACACTGTTCATGGTATGTCAACCACATCATCAAAACGAATTTTTTTAGCACTAAACCTATTAAATAAAATTAACATTTGGAAAGTTAATAATAAATTCATTTCAAAATAAGTTGTATAGTAGAAAAAGAGTTTTATGTAAAGCTAAAAGATGTTACATATATTTTAAAATATTATTTATGCATAAACATGTGTGGTGTTAATGCTGACAAATATTTATTTCTACTATTCTTGAATATTCTGTTAAATAATAATAAAATGTATTATATTTGTTAAAAATATATAAAGATACATTGTGAATTATTGTTATTCTGTTCCAGGAACGACAGTGCGACAACAGAGTACTAGTTGGCGCACAGAACATAAAGCTGCTCGAACGTTGGGTATCATCATGGGAGCCTTCATGCTGTGCTGGCTTCCATTCTTCCTGTGGTTAGTGTAGTATTTTTTTTATTCGGACCATTAATTTCATAAATTGAAGACAATATAAACTGTACTTAAAATTACCCAATGCAAGATAAATTTGAAATTTTCAATATTATTATATTGAGTCATTTGATATTATATCTAAGTATTTGGTCTATCAAGCGCGGCCACCCTATCATTCGTCGAATCAGCTCTATAAGAGGAATACACACAAAAGAGTCACAAAATACTTAATTAATTAGATATCTTGGACAAGCACACAAAAGTAAAGTCCACTCGATTCAAAATTATTCGATGTAAAACATCATTTCATAAAATTTAAACTTATTATACACTAGCAACCCGCCCCGGCTTCGGTCGGGTGTTTTCATTTCTGAAGTGGGATTGGGAATAATCCATACCATGTCATAATTACCACTTCTCGATTAAAATTTGACGTACGTGTTAAATCAAATTTGCCTCACAGCTGATATTAGCGTNATATATATATATATATATATATATATATATATATATATATATATATATATATTGTGGAGAATGCATAAACTAAACAAATAATAATGAATTCTCTGTCGAAATCCATACAAATAAAATCGAAAGTCTGTGGCATTGAAATCGGAACAAAATAATCGATGAAATTATTTGAAAATAATTATTAAATGTTATTGCTAGTAAAATGCAAGTACGGTTAACACTGATTGATTTCAAATTGGCTGCTAATCAGTAGGCGTGAATCAATAGAACGTGCTAGTGTTGAATAGTCAGGACGAAATATGGTAAATGTTGTCCTGACTATTCAACACTAGCACGTGAATCAAATTAGAGGCGCAGTAACTTAATCGCTTCATCGATATATTTGTTTAATTTTCTCGAAAATTGCATCTCCCTTCACTTTAAGTATGCTTCAGCGTGAAAGAAAAGTCACAGACATTTTCCAAATATGGAGTGTCTTGCAAATACATGGTAGATTCGTCATCCCAAATTTCACTCTGATACATTCCAAAACATAGATGTTTTGAAGCGCCGCTAACTTTGTATATTTTTACGCGCAATGTATATTTATCCTCTGGAAAGAAAAAGCTCTATTAACATGCAAAGAATGCATAAATGAAATGAAACCTATATCGATAATAATAATATTCAATATTCATCATTTACATTCGCAATTGTGTCCAAGGAATGACAGCAGTTCTCCCAGATGCGTCGTGTTTTTAGAATTTGCCAAAAGTTTTTCCTTTATTTTTATAAATGCAGTATGCTTACAAACCACTGTAAAAATAAAATTATAAATGCATTTTGCAGAACTTTGAAGCAATGTATCTCGAATTTTTTATTGTCATTTATCACCTCTACATAGCTCGTAATCTTAGTTATGCGATTTTAATGGTGATTCTCACGGAATATGAGAAGTGATGTATTCACTGATAACCATTAAGTAAATATAAATATTTGAATTTATGATTTTCTTATTTTCGCTCTAATTGTAATAATTTTAATTTACAAACAAAATATTTAATTTATGAATACGTAGCGTATTCTATCAACATCCTTTGTTTTCAAGCTATCTCTGTGCTGAATTTCATCAAGATTTGTTCAGTAATGTAGAGGTGTTATCTCTCCAAACAGATCAGTGCATTTTACATTTTATTCATTTGTAAAGATATTAAAACGTAAAAGGAAATAGGAATAATTATTTGAATAATTTTTGGAACTAAAGTACATTTTCCAAATGGCTTGGCAGATGGTTTTTGCGACCTCACCCCACTGTCCCTCACCGACATCCCTGCAAACGACGCTTCTTCAAAGCGAGAGGGCAACGGCGCTTGGTTCCGTCACGTGGCCCGCAGGGACAAAGTCAGCGATAGGGTGAAAGGGCTCCGTCACCAAACCTCTGGCTTCATCAGCCAGAGGGCAGTTCCTTTCGGTCCCGGAACAACCACGCGACTCCTTTCCACTCAACATAATAGAAGACTCCTTTCCACGGAAGCTTTTCTCAGCACCGTAAAATTTACTCACAGGGTATCCGACACCAAAATGTAAAGACTATATTCACAAATCTGTTAAATGTTTGATCGTAATGTAATCTAGGTAATATATTATTCACCTGATATAATACTTGATTGGTTTTAGTATTGGATTTTTAAAGATTATTGTTATAGGAAAAAAATTTAAGATTTATTTACGTTCTAAAATTATCTCTGTAGTTGAACAAATTCTGACACAGAAACAAAAATTAACAACTACTAAGAAAAACTACCTATAAATGTAGAAAGTTAATATTTTTTAAATTGCAATATCATGCGCAAAAGATAATATTGTATAAATTCACGCAATTTATTAATTAATACTCATGGACATCATATTAGTAGTCCGTGTTATTTCTAACGTCATACAAGTGGTTATGTTTGCTTCGCGTAGTCCGTAAAACAACGAAAAACGTGGGAAGTTCCGTTTACAAGGAATAGGTAAAAATATTTATTGTATCCTCTGGGCCTTTTACCACAATTAAACACGTTAATAATAGTGTTTATACTTGCAAATTTCAGAAATACTTGCTTTTATACATGAGATTCTATGTTAAATGAACGTTTGTTGATTAGTGTACAACATGTAAAAACATTGTTTCTAAGGTGAAGTTTCACTTATCCCTTCTAATCTCATTAGAGGTCATACCGATAAAATTTATTTTAATCATGTTAGGTTTGTTTACTAAGCATGGATCAAAAAGTATTTTTGGTGCGATTTTTGTACGTTAATATTAACCAAAATTTGCATTTCACTTCTAATAATAAGATTTAAATCAATTCTCCAAGTACTTTTTACTTTTATTTAAATATTTCCAACATTCCGTTGAATTATAGATGATATTAATAATGTTTTAGTAACTATTGATTTAAGCATTAGAACTCCACGAAGGAATCAAACCTGGGTATCTAGGATTATGAGTGATATTGCAACGCGTATAATAATTGTAACTTCTCTGATGCTACTATTATAATATTTTTACCATGTTGTCATGGCTAAGAAAGAAAATTTATTACTCTTTTCAAATCCTATGAAAATTTCATGTTTAACAAAACAAAAATCCATTATTACAACTAGCAAATAAAGTACACAATTTCCAAACAAGTGGTGGATATTAACACTAAAAAAATTTCCAGATTGTTATTTTTGATCAATATTATTTAGTGATCACTTATTCTAAGACAATGTCTCCTAGCCGTTTTCTGAGTCACCCGTTAAATGTAAAACTACAAATGCAGTTTGTAAAAAAATTCCAGGGATTTATTTGTTTTCCATTTAGTAATTATTAAAATGAAATCAAACTATTAATCCCCTGTGTAAATTTTGCATTGCATGGCATTAGTACGGAAATGTTCTAATGATAAAAGTGGTGTTAACTTGTTATAATATAAAACTATCATTTGTACGCTACTGATAACAAAAATGGGCCCATTTATTTTTCTAAGTCCCACCCTCTGACCAGTTTTGGATCTGTTAGAAAACGTTTGTCTCAAATATGAACTAATAACACAAAAGTTTAATTCTCGAGTTATAATTAATATAAAACTACTTAAGGAACAAATAAATTACATGTTCCAATAATATAATGATCTACAATATAACACTGGTTGTAATCGTGCAGCATATAAAATCGTGATCCGAGATTAATTTTACAAAAAACGTGTTTTAGATTACAACAAATATAACTAAAACTGAAATCTCTTTCATTAATTTATTCAAATGAAATTGTGAAATACAACAACTGATTCTTGTTTTCTTTCTTTGTTCCTACTTCTCTCTTTCTCCCTCTCTCTCTCTCCCTCTCTCTTTCTTTTCACCGTCACTGGATACACCGTCATTGGATGTGAATTCGCGACTACGGACGTTCGTGTGGGTGGAAGATTCCAAATACAATGAGAAACATGAGATGCACACTATCTTCTATTCTCCTTTAAAAATAACATTAAAATTACATATCTACAAACACACTCTTTCACCATTGATAAAGGAAAAAGTACGACATGTGAGTGGAAATTATTTCACTGCATCTATACCAAACTTTACCGATAATGCGGATTAAACATATACTAATTACACTATGAATACAGTATATTTAAGAAAAATAAAATAGAACAGTTTTTGAATATTTTTCAAAAGTATACTTTAACCTTCAAATGAAGTAGCCTTTGCGTTCAAGTAAAGCGAAAGTTTAAATCACCTGCGCAAATTCTCTCTCTTTCTAGGTATTCCTGGTTGAAATTATTTCTTTCATCTACGACTATAAGAAGAAAGGTTTGAAATACCTTATCTGATCAGACGGCCTCGTGTTACTCTGTAGAGGGGGAATTTGAGTTTATGGAGCTTAGTAAAATTGGACGATGCGAATGCTATTTTATTGATACGAAAACTATTAGTTTAAATTAATAGAGCATTTACCTTTTTCTTTAGTAAATATTGTTCTCCAAATGTATAATGTTGTAAATCTAGATGCTATATGAATAAATATTTATTGAAAATATTGTTTGGATATATATTAGACCCGTTTTCTACTCAATATTTTTATTAAAATAAAGTTTTAATACTTGGGGTATAATTACGAACTCGTGAATTTCTTTTAGTATCATTGTTTTCTTTAAATATAAATTATTTGCTTTTAAATTCAATATAAATTTTTTTTGCGCATGTTTATTGAAATTTTGAAGAACTTTTCTAAGAAAAATAAATGGGCCCTTTTATGTTATCAGTAGTGAACTTTCAGAAAATGGGTTATCTCCTTAAACAATGTATATCATATTGGTTAGTTAAGAACTTAAAGAAGAATGAACATTTTGTCATGTATTACAGCAATAAAAAGAAGAAAAAAGAGGATTGGTATGAACATGACACACCAACTTTATAACCCAGTAATACTAATGAACATCAACTAATGCAGATATTAAAGTGGTGAGAAGAAGTATTATGTAAACAAAACTCACTTTCTCGCGTGTGAATACGTGCAATCTCAGTTAATAATCAAGAATTAAATTACAAAACATGAGGAACGTGTATTTTAGAGTTTGTTTTCATGTGCTCGTTATATCATGTAATTCCAGTATGTAAAAAGACATGTTTTCAGTATCAATCAATCAACATTTTCTCTCCTCAAAAGGATCTTTTTCAGTATATTTTGCTTTATTTTAATATAAAAACAATGATCCAAATTTACTCTGTGAATGATAGGAAAATATACATTAACACAATCAGCTTTAAAATGTGTAATGAATAAATCGTCTGGGATCTAGCACTGCACTTTTTTGAGTTCTTATTTCTAGTTTCCAGTTTAAGAAACTTATAGAATAATATAATAGTAAAATATTTTTCCTGTTTTTTTTACGAAGTAGTATTAAAAGTGGATAAAATATAGAGAAAGACAACACGAAATAAAAGCGTACGTATGATCTACGCTGATAAAATAAGACTTTACGCGAGATGTGTCTTTAAAAATTTTCATAACCCTTAAAAGTTTGACGAGAAGACTCAACATTCATTGCTCAAACGTTTATGATTCATAAACATCATTGTCATTTAAAGATTTAAAGCGTATGAAGTTAATTCGTTTTCTTGCAACAAAAAAATAGTGCGATGTGGTATATTGTGAAGATTTCGCTTATATTCGTTATCATGAATACTCAAAAAGTTGTAATATTTATTATATATTGATATTTTGTATTTTAATACTTGATAGGTGATATATGACTACTTTGTATTTTTCGGGTGTTATTTCTCATCACATGCAGTTCACGAACAAATTTATTCGTTCAATATATAACTTACGTAATATCGTCCATTACTTTTTACATTGCTGGTGACATTTCATGTTAACATACTCAACGTAAAACTAATGAGTGGTTGTCGAATAAGTGAATACATAATTCCTTCACGAATTAGTGAAAGTAAGAACAAAGAAAAATTTAACATTAACACTATTCTAATGTGAAAGCTTTCTTAACGAAAATCAAACATAAAACATTTGGAACAACCTGAGTAAAATTTATTAAATAACGTAAAACTGAATATGTATGGAAGATCATGGCATTGATTAACTGAAGATGTGAGTAAGGCATTGCATGCATGTATCGTCCTGTTTCTGTCATACTGCTATGGACGAAAACAAGGTAAAATCATTTTACACCAGAATATGGTATTAATTTGGAGAAGATATTCTTTTATAGAATTCACTCTAATTAAATGTTATAAAACATCGATATTATGCGCTGAACGTTTAAAAAGCTTTTCGGGTATATTGCAGGAACGAGAAAGTAATTGTAAACTTTTAAAAATCAAGTACTTTGTAATTGTTAAGACATCAATAAGTTTGAGAGGTTGGATCATTCCCTCGATACAACACCGCTCCGAGGGTGACGATTTTATCTGGCCTTGGCTATGGTTAGTCATATCTAAATATTCATAGATCTTAATCCAATGTACCTGCGCCCTGGAACCGAGACGACCTAAAAGATATTGCCTCGCTCAAGGTCACTAGATCTACAGCAGGCTTGTCCGAAATCTTGTGATTTTTTTAAAATCAATTAATTATTCAAACGTAAACAAAATATTCCAAGGTTTAAATAAAATCATTTTTTTCTATTTAATCGTGAACATGATAATCTAGTAAACCATTTAATCAACATCTCTTCATACTTTTCACCTCTTTTTATTGCTCACAAGAACACGTTTTCAGAAGAAAAAAGGCTCATAAGAGTTTATTATTATAGTTTCGTATTACTCTTGTATAGGAAAGAGCTACTCAACTATTACTAATATATTGTAAATGATATATAATCCATTGAATTAAAATGGGTATAAGGAAAAAAGGGATGAAGCAACACAATTACAAAGACACTGACTTATCTGCCAAAATTCGGGAAGACTTTAATATTCATCACCTTTATCATTAGGCTTTTTTTTCACCCCTGTAAGCAAAACAAAAATTCAGAAGTTATTAAGGTGTAAAATTATTTTCATATTTTAATTGAAATTTTACAATATTTTAATATAGTATGCAAATTTACGCCCAGTTTTTATTTCCGCCTTTTGAAAATTTGAAATTGGAATATTGTATTTACATATCTAGCGCAGTTCAGGTTTCTAACGTGAGGATGAAATGGGAATGTTAATTATTTCGCTGTTATATTCATTCCATAAAGTAGTCCACATATGTTTCTTCTCATGCACTTTCATACAATTGGAGAGTTGAGAGCATAAATGAAATCAATTTTACATTTCAAATATATTGAATGTTTACGGAAAATATTATAATCAGTCGAAAAAAAAAATTCGAAATCTCTTCAGATCTTTACGAATTGCCTTCAAGAGAGTCTATTTTCAAATGTATATATTCACATTGTGTGTGTATGTATGTTTTTGTCGAAACCAAAATAAATAATCATAAGGTTACCGTTTTTTAAATGTCAAATTAATTTAGCTTTTTTCTGAGATGGATTTTTTTTGTGGGGCTTTAGGGCTCGTCAACATCAAGGTCATTAGAGCCCATTCTGAGATGGAAGTTTGTTAGCATAGTCGATATTACATAATAAAATTTATTTACCCTTAATATATATGGACCATTTCAACAAGTATTTAAAATTAATGTTTTAATAGTATATCAATAGAAGTGGATTGCTATGCAAGTGATGAGGTTTGATAAGAAATTTGCGTACATATTGGTCAAAATAAAATATGTTTTGGGCACCTGCTTTATTACTCGGGTAAGCAAATTGTGACATAAAATTTAAAAAGCATACATTATTACAAAAGAGACATTACAGATTAAAGGTGTAATAACTAAAATTTTAATGCCCACGAAATGAAAAGTGAAGAGTGCGTTGCAGACGCGCCATTTCACATAATCAATGACTAATGGTCAAATTTAATGAAAAAAAAACCCTCAGCACGTTATGGAATCCTCTTGGTACAATTATATTTGGCACCACCTGCTAACATGTACAGCATTTACCAATAATTATGATTACATCACATTAGGTTGAAACTTATTTCAAATATCACTTTCACTTTAAATTTTTTTTAAATATTAACTATTAAATTGTAACTTTCTCTTGCAGTTTAAAAACGTTATATTCCATATATATGCAGACTAAATTAAAAATTCCATAGTACATGAACGAAACAAAAGATATTTTGATGTGAAAAATGTGATAAAATCAATCCGAATCCATTTTTTACATCCAGTGATTGACAACTCTAGAGAAAAATTCTAAACATAACGTTTGAAATTAAATTTAACATAAATATAAAATTTATTGTCAAAAAAGCAGTACACACTGCATATGACCACCTGAAATATAAACTAATTTACTTTCCGGAAGCAAGCAAGAGACCATCCCATCAATCCCGATCAAGGGCCCTAAGGCAGAGGCGGATTCAAAAATTTAAGTAAAAATTCCTAGATAAGATAAAAAGTTAGCTGCGAGTTATAATACTAATAGAATGTCATTATGTTTGTAATTTAACACAAAAAATATATTTTAGGTGTACGATATATTATCGAACTATAGATCATTCTGAGTATAGTGTTTAAAAATCAAAAGAATTGAAATAACATTAAATTTACGATTTATTGTTACAATAAACACGCCCCTAGACAAAGTATAGAGAACTTATATAAGAAATCCGCTTCTACCCGAAGGAAAACCGGAGCAAAACCTGGTCCAGGATGGGGCTACAGAAATAATGTACTCGACCGAGCCAAAGTTGAGTACACATAAAACTAAATTAATATGAATCATAGGACTCATAAGACACAACAATCATTCAAGAAAATAGATTTTGAAATTGTTATAAGTTATTTTGAAAGTACTACAGCAATTTAACTTTTATCAATAAATTCTTTTAAAATCAATAATTTCTTTTACATTGTAGGAGCACTGGTGCAGGAGGTAGATTTTTTCTGTGTATTCGAAGAGATTCAAATTCATAATATATTTTATATTCTTGGTCAGGGAATTATATAGAACGATTCCCGAATGATATGGTCCTTTTTGACAAAGAGTAATTGACATACTAGGGCGATGAATATTATTAGTATTGCAAGTATTGTATTCGTGAACGAGACTGTTTCGTATGAAGCAAGGGTGGCACTTCAGTAATTCGGTCTTAACAAACACAACATTTCATAAATATAAATGCAGGAAGTGTTAAGATATTTAATCCCTTGAATAAAGGTTTACAAGAGTTTCGGGGGTGAGATTTACAAATTATCCGAACTATCCTCTTCTGAATTCTGAAAGTTTGAATGCTCTGACCGGAATTACCCCAGAAGGTAATGTCGTACCGTCAATGGGAGTAAATGTTTGCAAAATACACGCAACGGGAAAAACTTGGACTAACTTCGTTAACTAAGATTCGGTATACGTAACACAATTTGCTTAATTGGGAATTAAGATTGACAACGTGATATTTCTTTTTGAGGTTGTCTTAAATATGGAGTCCTAAGAATTTTGTATTCGTAATAGTTTTTAATTGTGTTCCGTTTAAAGAAAGATAAACCTAAAGGTAAAGTTTCCATTTAAAGGTAAAGATTTTGTGATACTATTGTGAAATGACATGTTTTGTCAGTGTTTACAATGAGACGATTTGCATGGAACCAAGGTTAGACAAAACTTTTTGAGCGTTGGTGTGTTCACTTAGTAAATTAGTGTCATCAGCAAAAAGAACCATTTTGCAAATCTGATATGGCTGATATGTCGTTCACATACAATAAAAAGAGAATAGGGTCGATAATTCAACCTTGGGGTGCACCGCAAGTAAGTGGCTTTGTTTCTGAAAGACAACGCTGAAGTATTGTATTTTTAGTATAGGATATTTTGACCTGTTAATACCTTTCTTTTAAATAAGAAGTTAGCCATTGATGTGGAGGTTCACGAATGCCAAAAGAATGCAATTTGGAAAGGAAAATTTCGTGGTCGATGATATCGAATGCTTTGGATAAATCAAGAAAAACACCCTGAGGATTTTATCCACGGTCTAGAGATGTGGTAACATAGTTTAAGAACGAAAGTATGGCGCTTGTAGTGGAAGAGGATTTCCTGATACCGTGTTGATCGTCAGAAAGAATGTTATTTTTAGATAAAAAATCTAGAAGACACTTATAAAACAATTTTTCTAGGATTTTTGAAAAAGTGGGTAGTAGAATTACTGGTCGATAATTTCCAATATTAAGTTTGTTTACTTTCTTGTGTAAAGGTTTCACTTCAGGTCTCTTAAATATGTTAGGAAACACCCCTTCCGATAAAGAACTATTCAAAATATTTATGAGTGGATTAGATATAGCATGGGACGAAAATTTAACAATAAACTCGGGTATATCATCTATGTCTGTTGAAAATTTGTTTTTTAATGAGCTGATGATTTTAATGATTTCACTGGCGTTAGTTACAGAAGTGAACATAGAATTGAGTACGTGGGTGGATATAATTGATTTGGAAATATTGAGTTAGTTATTTTACCTACTTGTGAGGAGTAATAATTGAACAAAATTGGGATGTTCTAAGGATTTGATACGATTTTGCCGTCGTTTAGTAGAGAACAATTTCTTCGCGATTTTCCGAAGTTGACGTGTAGTTTTTAACAATATTCCACTTGGCTTTCATCCGGTAGTTCGATTTTAGTACCTGCCTGTCGTTTTCCATTACTTTAGCTGCATAGACTACTTTTCGATGAATAGTCTTATATTTACGAAAATAATTATGGAATTCGGGTGGTTAGATAAAGAGTTGAAAGATAATGTAAAGGGCGTATGTTTTTTGAAGAAATTATTATCCCTTGGGTGATCCATCTATTGTAGTTCTTTGTGTTAATTAAATTGCGTTTTATGGGAAAGCTAGAGTTGTAATGTTTTAGGAATATTGAGATAACCACATTCAATTTGTCGTCGGTGTTTTGGCAATTGTAAACATCTTTCCATGCTTCTTCCCGCAAATAATTTATAAATGTGGATTGATCTGTTTCATTTAACTCTGTTGAAAACTTTTAAAGGGTTTTAAGTGGTTTTAGTTTGTCATTTATAGTTAATACTTCAGAAAGGTGATCGCTGTATCCGGCGATAAACACTTCAGAGAAATACGAGATTCCATTGTTGACGATAATAGCACTGTTTGAGATGAACCGGACAGGCGAGTGGGTTCGTTTATCGTAGTAATAAGGTTGAAGGAGTCGATAAGACTCTTGAATCGATTAATTGTTGAATATGCAGAGTCGGATGTACTCAGGAAATCAATGTTGGTATCACCACATATAACGATAGATTTAGTAGATTTATGTGTGATATGTTGTAATACAATTTCGAAGTTGCGAAAAAATATGTCAAGATCTGATTGAGGAGGTATATATACAAACACAAAGCAACAATACCGGTGTCAGTCAGATTAACTGCAGTAAATTAGAACACACAATCTACGCAGAAGTTCTCGTAGCCTGGCAGTGGAGAATATAAAATATCATTACGAACGTACCTCCGTGGGGATTTTTTGCTTTAAAATTTTGCTGGCAGTAAGAACTTGAAAAATAATAATTAGAAATAGCAGTATGATGTTAGTTGAAAGCCAATGTTCTGTGCAGCATAGCAAATGAAATGGATTTTCGTGTACCAGAAATTCAATGTCTGTCAATTTGTTTGAAAAGGATTGGACGTTATGATGAAATATAATTATTTTATTTTTGCAAAAGTTTGTGACTCACGAGAAATGGAATCGACGTTATATTGAGGGAGATGTTTGCCAGGTTAAGTTCGTGCATACACTTGTAGTTGCTCCCAAGGAATCTATTACGAAACTTTAGATAAAGGTATGTATAAGAAAAAGCGATTCCAGAGAAAACTTTAGAAAGACCAAATTTATTGATTACAACTAGTTAAACATGAATCAGTCCTGAGATGAACCGCTGTTCCCAAACGCAGCAGACTAGCTCACTATCCGCTACACTACCGTCATTTATGTGTAAAAGAATGTAACAAAACCTGATAATTGCATTATATATTTACTCGTATTTGATTAGAGTAAAAATTTTTTAAATTTCATTTTCGTTTCTAATATGAATGCAATTTGCGTAATATTAGTAAATACGTCTGGGGATGAAGCACATAAACATTTCTGACAAAAAATATCGAATACACACTTCATACAACTGTCGATTGACCAAAGATTGAAGTACGGGATGATAAGCTCTAAAAAGTGTCGGAAAAATCTCTGGAAAGCTAGTATTCGATGCGAAGTAATGTGTGCTATAATCTTTTTTCTATTCCAATACTAACAACTCAGCATTTTTAATTTTATTTTATTCATTAAAAATATTATTTGAATTTTATGAACACTAATATTCACTGTCATGTAAAACAAATCAAGTATAACTAAGACAAATTATTTTTAATATTAAAGAATGAAAGATACTTCGTTTTGGGGTGTCAAGACTTAAGTGAAATTATGCATACGACGAACGCTTATCTTATTACAGTAAATTATAAAACAATCATTAATCTTTAAAATATCAGTAAACAGATGTGAACTGTGGGCAGCATAAAGAATGACCATAACTTTCTCATACACTTTTTAATGATTACAAATAATATAAATAAGATGATAAAAATGGTAGCAGGTACCAGTTGATAAATCATATACTATAGATATACAATGATATCATTTATCTTTGAAGCAAGGTCGTATTCTTCTTACAATTTCTACAGGATCTCCTACTTCAACTTGCATAAAATGTGAAGTACCGACTAAAGATTATCAGACGACAAAGGAAAGTATGATAAACACTGCAAGTATAACCACAATGGTATCGGTTGTAACCGTGTTATTTTCTTGATATATTCGTGTGTGGCTACCAGAAAGGTCACTGTGACGACATTAAATATACGCAAGATCTACCATGTCTTATCATTGAAGAAAACATTGTGTCTATATTATGCATATTTATTTCATAACGCTTCGCTATTATATTTAATGACGTAATGTTATATCTCAAAGCAAGCAGTATACAGTATACAGTTTACAGTAACAGCTCCATCTCATTTCTCCGCTTCCTTCGAATGGTTCAGCGATAATGACACCTTCACATCCTCCCAATTTCCTTGCCCGTCGTCTTGCATCTCATTTCTGCATCCTGCTAACCCTCATCCCTCATATAACTCCTGGACGTAACCCCCAACAAAATCACTTCTGTTGTCAACAGCAATACCACATTAAATACGTAAGTTTCTGATGACACGAGATATGAGTGGAGTTTCTTTCAGAAGATGAATTGTCTTTATTACTATAAAAGTACGTTTCGGTTCTAAAAACTATATTCAAAATTAATTTAGAATAATTGAGTATTAAAAATAAAACAATAATTTTACTATGAAAATTAAAACAATGTGTACTCTTTAAACAATTAAAAAATTAACTCTCAGGTTCCAAGTTCACGTTTTATACAATTTTGTTCAATGATGTACTTTACGTCTAAGGGCTACTGCATACAACTCTTCCTTAGCGTATTTCGTATATTTTTGACACGGGAGACCATTTCTGTCGCATAATTACTTCACAACATAAATAATAGTTACTTAAAATACTCCTCCATAAGATTAAATGCAGATCACTTTAAACATTTTTCCTTTAAATTTTCACTCTAAAGTCGAAAATGTAATTAGGTTCATTGATAGATTACACTTTTTAAATTAAAAAAGGGCAGTCTACCGCAGTCGTCAGCATCACGATATCTAATGAAATAATCATATTTATAATTAAATTTAAGTTGGTGTACCTATAAATATAAATATCGTGTTTTTAAACTATTAAAACAAGTAGTAAGTGCACAAAGTCAAAAATTCCAAAACTGACACGACATTTGTTTTGACATCAGACTCACATTTTTATTTACTGTTATCACACAATAATATGTTGCTTTTTCGTTCCATAAAATAAGTAAACAAAACGATCAATACAAGAGAATTCAAACAATAATGAAAGCCAAACTTCAACTTTTTCATTCTACTCCAAATCTCGAGACAGTTATACTAATACCTAGATAACATTGCTCTCTGCATTAATTGCACGTCATAAAATTACAAACGAACCTTATAAAGGTATTTAAGGTAAATCGTGAAATGTTTATTATCATCTCATTTTATCCCTCTATTCTGAAACCACATCACTCTAACATTTTCTCTAAACCCTTTCCAACGAAAATCGGTTTTCTGTGCGCCCTCTAATACCTTCAACGGCACTCTAATGGAGACGTTGGATCCCTCTTTAATCCGGTGAAGGTCACGAAATCTGAGGCTACAGGAATGGTAGTGATGAGAGTAGTAAAGGCGATTAAGGTATAGTGCGGGACAAATAGTCATTAGATGACAAAGAAAACGGTAGCAGTAGGAGAAAGAAGACGAGATAAGTAAGAGAACAAATAAATCGTATTGGCAATATCTAATGTGATAACTTTCGGTCAGATGAAAATAGCGATGAGCCGGGAATCGAACTCGGGACTACTGCTTTAATCGCAGGGGTGTTAACCACTACACCACCCGTCCGCCTTCCACAACTGTACACCATTTCCACCCAGAACTAATGGTGTACTGTTGTGGAAGGCGAACGGGTGGTGTAGTGGTTAACACCCCTGCGATCAAAGTAGAGGTCCCGGATTCGATTCCCGACTCGTCGCCATTTTCATCTGACCGAAAGTTATCACATATCTTCTCCACGTGTAGGGTACACGTTTAGAGTACTGTGCTCCAAATGAATAAGATAATAAAAAGAGAAGTCACAAAAACAAATTTACTCTAAAACTACATCAAAAATATTTCATATCTCCATTTACTTATGTAACTTACAAATCTATTAAATCTTAAACCCCACGGTGATGCAACAGGCAATTCAAGAAAAAAATATTGTCTTTCATTGTCAAACCGACTAAAACACACAGACTTGAGTGGCTATTTATTTGTTCGAATTTTTCAACAGACATTTTACCTCCTCCAGCAAAAGTGTAATTAGCTGAGTACAGTAAAGCACTGCTATGATTTTCTGTCACCACAAAGTGGGTTCGAATCCCGGTGACACATGTCGAAGGGGAAGCAAGAGGAGAGAGGCGTTGCAAACTTAACAGATCCAAAACTGGTCAGAGCGTGGGACTTAGAAAAATAAATGGGCCCTTTTTTGTTATCAGTCATGTACAATATCTGGTGTGATTACATCGTAATATGAAATCGTATTAATTTTGATTTGGTCCAATTAAGCGTTGAAGAAAGTCTTCATTAATTAATTCATTGTAAAATTAAATTCGTCGATAATTTATGCAGATATTTTAACAAGCAACTAACAAATTTTGTTCTTACTTCGTTGGGTGTCATGATAGCGTTGGGGTGGAAAAATAAAATATATTTGTTACCTCCCTCCTTCGCTTTTTTTCATGTGACTGAATGGTTTTTTGCTTGCTCCTGGAGAGTAAATTAGTTTGTTATCTACCTGTGGTAATACGCAGTGCATAACTGTTTTTTGATAATAAATTATTTATTCAATTATTGTAACGCACTAAAAAAAACTCTTAGAAGCAAGTCCATGGAATATTTTGGGAGGATATTTGGGGTCATCATTCCACTATTTATTCATTTTCATTTAAGATACCACACATTCAAAATTTGAACTAACTAAAATAAACGTAATATTTTAAAACTATACGAGTAATTTCGTTTAAATTGTGAGGCAGATTCCCTAGCCCCCACCCTAATCCTTCCAATTGTTACTCTTGTAAAACAGCACACAGTAAAACTAGTTAGCTAATGTATGAAATTAGATCACAACACTCAAGAGGAGCTGTCAGGGTAACTAAAAGATGATCATGAGGAGACTGCGTGGCTTAGTTACATTTGCTCTGGACAAAATTGGTGCTGGCATTAATAACACTGTTGCCCGCAACTAAACTCATTAAGAAACGACCGCGAGTCGAGAAGCAGGTGACTATTACAAAGGTTGTGGAGAAGATCCATGCGGAGGTGGTTTCACCCTTGTGTTCGTGAGAGTGAAGAATAATGTTGCACATACCGTTTACTCCTACTGCAAATAACACAGGCAGCTATGGTGATAAAAATCGGAGACGGAGGGCGTTAATAATGATGTCGATAAGGAAAAGATTTATTGACAAGTATATAACAAGAAGAAAATATTTGAATAAATTATAATTGGGTAATGGTGATGTATTGTGTTAACTGAAAATGGAAGTAAAGAATTTTTTTCCAAGATACCATAAAAGAGTATATAGTGACTTTTAACCCTCATTTAATTTTCTACACTGCTTAATATCCTACAATCAACGTCTTTTTAAAACTAATTGCTTTTAAAATTAATTGGTAAACTAAAATAAAGTTTTTTGGTATTTATTTTCCGTTCTGTATTTTCCTTTCAGGCGAGTGCTCTATCTGTCAAATATTGAACATCTTCAGACTCTGAATACAAATTACAAACAATATAATATTATTAATTAAAAGACATGAGAAGATAAATAAAAGATGAAAGAATAATAACACAATTGTCGTCAATATTTGAATGGAAAAACTTTCGCCTGAAAGGAAAAAAAACTGAAAAGAAGAGCAAAAACGATTAATTTTAAGTCGAAATCTGTTTATTCCTTGCCAGATGTAATTTATTAAAAACTATTAAATAGTTTCGTATTTAACATCACGTGATTGCACTAATAATCTTTGAATCAACTTTAGTGAGATAATAAACAGAAGTGTGATCTGGAGATGGGGAATGAAGGAGATGAATTCAGTTGAAGCAGAATCCGCGCCAGTGAAGCGAGGCAGTCGGCGCACGTAAAATAACAGTTTGTTTAAAGCGGTGGCTGTAAAGTACGGGGCGGCCCTTGTCGCCCTTATCCTCCTAATAGGGATGTAGAATGAGTCGTTAGAATGGAAACGGGGCTTTCATTTAATTAGACGCCGTGGATGCGGAGAAACCCTCCTCGTCGACACTAGTGCCACCTGCTGGCGGACACCAACGCTCTCAGTGGCTGGCAGAAGAACTAATGGAGTCGAGATCAAGGAGTAAAGAGATCATGAAGTGAGATTCAGTCTTGTACTCAAGCTCATAATTTTATATTATTTTCAAAAGTCTACATTGCTCCACTACTACAATTTAAATACTTTTAAGTGTCAACGGGAAGTAAATGTAGTTCATTTTGTGTTCAATAAAAGGACCCAAAGGGATACCGTTAAAAAATAGGTTTCTGTACGCTTAATGCATATCTACAAGAAATTCATTCAACACAGTCTTCTTTAGCTAAGAAATTGTATTACTTTTAGAAAAATCGTGTACATTGTATGAAATCCTTAAAGTACATAGATAAACTAATAAAAGTTCCTTAGGTTCTTAGGGATTTCTACTAATTAATTCCGTGATTTTATTTTTCCACTAAAAAATATTAGATTACTAGAGTAATACCATTAACATTATTAACAAAATTTCTGATAAGACACATGTCATTTTTATCCGAACTAAGATTGGTCACTCAGATTTTCTAATAAAAACACTGAGTTGAAAACTATTTTTAACTTCACTCCCACGTAAAACCAAATTTTTAATAAGATGTAATCCAAATTAGATGAGTAAATGTTTCTTGAATGTATGAGGTTATAGTTCATGTGCAATAAAATATTTTCCACATGTGTGCTTGTACTAAATTTTGTCAATATTCATGAGAATATATTATAAAATGTGATGATCCCACTTTCATTACAAACAGTCGTAAGTTTCATATCACAGCAGTTGAGGTATTGTAACAATAACCTGCATCAAGTTACAACGTTCCATTATCGAACGAGAATTTCATTTTTCTCAGTTTTCATTATCCATCAGAATGGTTTGAACAACACGTATCCTCAGGGAACACAAAACACTCGATGGCTGTGTGGAAGCCCAATGGAAAATGTAACATCAGCGAAATGCAAATACAACGATTGAAAACCCCGTGAGTCGATGATAGCCACTTGGTAGCGCATTATCGTCCGATGTGACAAGCGCGGTTTTGATCAATCACTTGAGAGATAATGAACGCCCGCTGCGGTAGCAGCAATGGCGCTAGCTGATTCTCTAAATGACATTTGACGAACGCAGATCATGTCTGTGATTACTGCACGTGTAAATAGACGAAGAGCCTTTGCTCTCCTATGCAGCGTCTCTCGGTCTAGTTAGCATTCCTAGCTACCTGTGACGTGGTGCGTAAATTACAATGTATTGTTCACCTTCTTTGCATGTAGAGCTTCTCATTGGAAATACGGACTCCTTATTTTCAATCCTGTTTTTTCGTGAATGGTAATTATACAGTGAATTCAAATTAATCTCGGTTTTACTAATAAGTAGAATGTGATAGAAATTTCCAGGTGGATAAGGTTGTGTATAATTGCATAATTAATTAAAAATAATAAAAGTTATTGATCATCTCATAAATCTTTTATTTTCTAATAAATATTTTATGATAATTTTTAATACATTGTTTCGGTCTTATTTCACTGCATTACTGTAATTTTATAAACGTTGAGGTAAACAGAAAATCTGTACTGAATATTTGTGTTAAATGTAAATAAATTCTAAATTCATATTATGCGAAATAATGTGTCCATTCTTTACTTGGTATCATTCCTTAATTTATCAATTATAATTATTGAAACTAATTGAATGCATGAAAAATAACACTTAAATTAGAAAGAAAATTAATTTCTCAGTAAAATGTAAATATAATAAAGATAACTGATGTATAAGAATTTGTTTTAGTAGAAAAATCTAACGAGGGCTATAACTTTCTTTATCAAATGCTTAAAATATACATATAATTGCATCCATAATAAAAGCAAGAGTTTTGAGTGCCTATATTTCTCAAAGATATGAGACTTCGAAAAAATCTCTCAATACACGAAATTAATAGTTTTAATTTATTGTTCCGTAACTACACTTATCTAACTCAAAATAGGTATCACTTTTGGAAAAACAAACGAAATGCAATTCAGTAAATTTTCATCGTACAAATATATTTAATTTACGAACAAATCTTTCTTTTAGAAATAAAAATTGAAATACATCTACACGATTAATTTCTTATAAGTTTGAGGATTATTTAATGTTTATTGGCAACTAAGTTTTATTGTAAGTATACGAAAATCTAAAAAACATTTTTTTCAAATTTGAATGAGTGTGTTTTTTATATTTCTTCTCTCTGGATTTTCAAGAGAATGATATCACAATAGCTTTTTTTGGAGAACTTACATTGTGCAAATTTTGATTTACGAATATGTTTGTCAAAACACAATTTGACTGTCCAATCGAGTCGATTCCTACGTATTCTAAATATAAGAAATCCTTGAAAAACTCTGTAGGACCTTTTTCTGTGAGAAAAAAACAAACTTGTTTCGTCCTTTCATTATAAAACGAGAAAGAGGCGAGTCTAATGAGTCAACCACTTCATATCTCAATTTTTATAGGCCCTTTCTAATGAGATATAATTTTCCTCCCGCTCTCGGTTTACCCAAATGTTTATTAATAAACAAAAATTATAAAAAGAAATCAATCCTACTAATGTGAATCGCATGTGTTGCAGGTACGTTATAACGACGCTGTGTGGTCCGTCGTGTTATTGCCCCGATGTGGTAGTCGCAGTGTTGTTCTGGATCGGCTACTTCAACTCGGCGTTGAACCCTCTCATCTACGCGTACTTCAACCGCGACTTCCGGGAGGCCTTCAAGAACACTTTGCAATGCGCCTTCCCTTGCTGCTTCAGCTGCTGGAAGTCACCTACACCCACGCAGTACGTCTAGCTAAAGGTAATGTTAGCTTTGTGGTAGATTTATTATGAAATATTTAAGGTACGCTTAAAAATCTTGCATCGAAAAAGAAAACAGTAATCCGACAAATTGATTTACATTTCAAATTTCTTTTGATTATTCTAATACTATTGTTTGAATGTTTAGCAAATATTGTTTGTCAATAGTTCTTTCCATTACGCAAAATTTAAAAATTCTTGCATTGTGTATACGAGTATAAAAACTAATTAACGAGAAAATATTAGTACGTCAATTTTTTATCACTCTCATGGTTATTTCCATTCACAAATATAAAATTCAATCTACGAAATCATATAATCATTCATCACAGTTCAAACGAGAAGGTAAAGTATAATTCTCACGGTCTGTTCTTCAGTTTGTAAGACAAATATTCCTAGTCCCTTAAAACCATAACGTTTAGTATTAAATTTATTGAATTGAACCTTGATTTGTTTCTGTTTTGTACAAAATGCATATAGTTACATCACCTACCATCAGTGAATTAGTAATTTATATATTTTTTTCAGATTCTTTGCGCTTTTGCTTTTCACTTATTTTTTCTTTTTTTTTTTTTTTTTGCTCCATGTGTGTTTTGTAGGCGTTGCGGGCAGGCTCCGCGCAGGACGAGTTTCTGCAGCCTCCCGCGCGCTTCTGAGCCAGGCTGCGCGCTCCGTCGTCGCCGCCGCCGCCCCCACGTCCTCCCGACGACGGACAGCAGGGCGGCGAACAGCAGCCGGTGACAGCGGAGCATCATTCCACGCCACCCACACCAGGTGAGTTAGTTTCCAAACTAAATGTTACGTATAGGCAATAGCATGTATAGCGAGCGGACTAGCTTTTCGAAGGGACGACGAGAATATGTCATCACACAGAAATATGTGGATCCGATGATGTATACGAGACGGGAGTTTAAAGTGGAAAAGACATGAAGATACGGGGACCGAGAGGACAAAAAAGAACCGAAAAGACAACACTAAAATATGTTCAACGAGAAAAACAAAATAAAATATCTGAAGAATATAAAACACTGGTAATAACCTTGTGCCAAGAAACAGAGTAGACAATGAATTCTAAATGAAATTAAATAAATAAACAGCATGTAAAGGAGAAAGATACACCTAAAGCAATCAGTGTGATTTAAAATATATAATTCTTATAATACACACATAATTTACCATTAATTAACTCCCAGACATCAATACCCATGGTGTCAAGGTAGTAGATTTGGAGGACATTTACAGATCACATCAATTGTAAAATAAACAGATTGATGTATCATTTTAAAAATAACATACGTTTCCACATAGATATGTATTGAAAGCATATCTTATTTTCAATTAAAAGTCTAATAAATATGAAATATTATGAACTTGTTTGTCCGGGACAAACCGCGTCTAGTAAAGTAGATAAAACAACCGCGGTTTGTCCCGGTCAAACAAGTTTATACTGACTCCGGTCGCAGAAGCCTACTTTTATAAATACGAAATATTGTTGCCAAGAAATGTTGTCAATATTATTGCATTGTATTATTGTTGTCAATATATCTGTGCATGATTACTTCCAACTTCAATTTTTGAGGAAGCTAGGAAAGCACAAGGTAGTAAACGACAACACAAAAACATAAAGGCAGTAACCTTTCTAATGCTATTCATTCGTGAGTTATAATATGTGGGAGTATCCACATGTGCGGACACCAACTCCAAAATGTTGTATATTCCAATCCATGCCACAATTCGATACTCAATCGCAGAAATAAATTCTGATTTTCGCTTTCCTTCGTAATAACATTACTTTGAATGTTGACGTTAAGTACAGAAGTATGATGCAAATTTATGAGTATGTTAGAAGTGTTATCACCATTGTACCCCAGGCTTTAGTATATTTAAGATAGCGAATTTAATATACGCAATCTACATACAACATTGAAATGTATACAACATTCATAATGAGGTCGATGAATAAAAAAGTATACATATCTAGTTTGTATAATTAATTGGTTTGTTTCATTTATCACGTGGTATACGCTTGACATGGTCAAGGGGTGTGGTCGTTTGATAGTTATTATACACTACCATCATACACCATCAAATATACATACAACCACAGTTATTAAATATAGTTCACTTGGCGGTTTACATTTAAAAAAATGATTTAAACCAATAAACCTGTCCCTTTCAATTCTTGAAGAAATTTATATCTCATTACAACAATCATATTACGACAGAAATGAATTATTTTGTTGCAGATCATTTGCAGCAACCGGATGAACTGCTGTTGTCTGCAGAAACACACCAGCAACCCCAAGACCAGTTGCCCTTACCGCAAAACACCCTGAGGCGCAGATCCCTCTCAGAAGGTAACTTGGTGTCACTCTACGACGAGCAGCAGCCTTTGTCCGAAGGGCAACGTGGCCCTTTTTCCGAAGGTCAGCTTCTTCTGTTATTTGAAGATCCCCAGCAGCCCTTCACTGACTTCCAGCCGTTCGGAGACATTCCTGCGTCTGAGAGTCAACCACTTTTACCGGATGTGCAGCCCTTGCCTCTGAGTCGTAGTGAACAACTTCCGCTGCCAGACTTCCTCGTGCCGCTGATCGAAGGGCGCAGACTTTCGCTCTCAGAAGGGCAACTTCCGTTGCTGACCGACGGTGAACAGCTGCAGCTGATGGGTATCGACCATCAAATCCCGTTGGGTGCAAAACATCATCTGCAGATGACTAACATCCAACAAGCGTTGGGAAATGAATGTTTCCAGACAGAGGTCCCTTTTTCGTTCTCGCAGCTACAAATCCCGTACATGGACGATTCGCAGTATTCTCTCTTGGAGATGGTGGAGAACCAGGAACAGGGATTGCTTCAACAACAGCCTCTTGTGTCACCACCTTGCGTCGCCCAGACTGGAGACCCGGTGTTCGAAGCTCAATTGTCTCTCAAGGATCTTCGGACGCCTCCTTCACCCGTGCGATTGGCGTTCGGGGATCTCCGATCGCGTTCGATTTCGACCGATGTGTCCACGCGACAGCTGCCTCTTCCTCTGACAATGGAAACTATATTCCCAGCGACATCTCATCTGCCTATTACGGTGTTTCCCGCGAGACGGACGGAGCGCGCAGATTAAGTTTCGCCAACTCTGCTTTACCCAATGTGAAGCAATCACAACATTAATCAGGACTTCTTTTTTATACGTATGTTTCGTGAGCAGAACCGAATATTTTGCTGGTTGTTCTTTGATTGAAGTGATATTTTTGGTATACTTAAACAATTTTAATACAATTCTACGAAACTGAGAGATGGACTTTACTACAATAATTTGCAAAAGCTTTTTCTTCTCGAAGAGAAAATGAAAGTTTATGGATAAATACATTAGGGATGTTTTTTATGTTTCAATGACTTATTTTTTATAAATAAAATAACCCAATCTTAAATCTAAGACATACGGAAAGTAATTTAAGGGATGTAATTGACAGATATTTAATGAACGCTGGATGAAAACATAAGTTATATGAAAATGTGTTCGATGATAAAAAACAAAAACAAAAGGAGACAAATTTACATGCATTTTTTAATAATGGGAGATGAATATGCATTTTTTCTGAAATATTTAATTTCATAAATAACATATTCTTAAATGCGATTCACTTCTACATCTTTATCTTTTGGAAGTATCTAGTTATGACGTTATTTAATGAAACATTCTAATACATTTTTCTTGTTTATATTCTAATATTCCTTCTAACTGAATTAATGGAAACTCTATTGTAGCTGGTGAACAATCGAACGAATACGCATGAATAGCATAATATTTCCATGCCATATAATATTATAAACGTATTTATTTGCTGTAGATACTTTTAGGAAAAGGATAATGGTGAAAACAGTTTGCTTTTTTATGATTTTCATTAGAGTTGAATGGATCCGCGGATTATATTTATTTATTGATCAATAATAGGAAGACATAATGATACGGTTTTGTTCGCAACTGGACTTGCTTAAAAAAGTAGTTTAAAAAAATAAAATTACGAATTAATGAATACTCATAAAACTATATTTTAAAATAAATGTATAAATACAACAACAAATTAATAAGTTTTAAATTTTCATTCACCGAACCCAATTTAATCCGTAAACGAATTTTATTTTATATAAAAAAGCAGAAGCTTAAGTAAATGTGTAATAGCATCCCCTACCTCTACCCCTCGGGTGTCATCTGACCACAACCACAACTGTCAAACGCATCCACCACACATTTCCCCATTCCTCGACATCACAACTACACCCACTTCGCTCGACCACAGCCACCCACCACCGTTCCGCTCGCCTGCACACGAGCTCAGCACTGCACGCGTTGTTCGTTCTCTTGTCGATAATCGCTCAATGGAACCGCTGCGCCTCTAGCGAGCAAAGATTCGCGGGAAACAAATGAATTCGTAAACAAATGCAGTCGAGAACTGCACGGGGAGCGCTGAGGTGAGGCCGTGTGTGTCTCGTGTGTCGACAGAGCAGAAAGGATACCGCACGTGTCGATTCAACTTCAGACAATGCTCGGCCGGTGGAATTGTCACACGCGAAAATTTAAAAATTATGAGTTTTGAGATAAAAATGTGGAACTAAATGAATTTATGAAGTTAAAACTGGATTCAGTGGATGAGTTTAATATTTTATACTGAACAAGAAACAAACCATTCATTTGAGAACAACACCCTTTTCTCTTATTTCTTTACAATAAATAATATATAATATTTTTGCCGTAATAATTTTTTTTTTAATTCGTGGTGTTCTTAGAGGATAATATGACAGAGTGTGGAAGAGTGGGAGGCATGTGATTAAGAGAATTACGTCTTAACAAATTCCTGAATGTTCAAAAAGGTAAACAAAATGGATATTTTTTATCTTTATATAAATACAATCACATACAACTTTATTTTCACAATATTAAGGAGGTGAAGGTAACCTTACCAGAACCCTTTTTCTCTCTTGTTATAAATATTGAATGATTTGTTATATTTTAAGATGAAATTATATCCAAAGTCTTTCCAAAATTATTTTTCTCTGTAGATATACTTTCTGACACACAGGAACGTGTGTCATAAACGTATTTGGAACCGAAAACTCATCTCCTTCTTCGCTTTTAGTTTGCATTATAATAAAAACTGCACTGCGGTGGCAGCAAGACAGAATAAAACTCTTTATGTCCTTAGTGAAGTACAGAGTGAATGGCTAATAAACGAGCAAAGAAATAGGTTCCCGAACTTGAGAAAATTCGTGATTAGAAAAGTTGAGTGAAAGAATACCAGAGTGAGCGGGTTCTAGAGGGTCTGAGGAAAGTAAGGAGGAACGACAAGAGGAGGAGAGAAGGGAGTTTTGAGGTTTGTCCTACATTTGAAAAGTTCGTTTAATCGTTTCAATGTTCCTCTCACACTCTGATCCCAAATCCTTCAACATAACATTAGTTAATTTTTTATTAAACGGTTAATTTTACTTTCAAGATATAAATATTTCTGGAAATTCCATTTGTCTATAGTCAAGTAATAGCCATGTTAGCTATCTATTTTATTTCAGAGAACCCCAGTTAAGGATTCAGTAGTATCAGTAATGTTTTTTTTTAAATTTATGTTAATTTTTGGTCCATAATTCACTTCCTTATTAAAATAACCCTTAGAATATCCAAAGCAATTTAACTAGACTAGATATAAATAATTACCGAATAAATCTCGCATTTTTTCGTGCTTTCCAAGTTCATGATATGTGGGTCTGTAATATAATCTCATAAGTTTAAATGTTTGAAGACCAATAATTGTTTTTAATATACAAAGCAGGTCATAAAACGTGATCGCAACACAAGGCACGATAGATCTTGAAAGAGAATAACTCTGAGTACATTTCACATGATTCTCATACTCATATTACCAATTTCATAGCAAACTCTTGTCAAAAATTCTCTGTTTATCTCCCATTATTAATTTTTCATTTGTTAACCAGAGATACATTCATCCAATAATTCCTTCGTGGGAGCTGTTCAAAACAAATAGTGAAATCATGTAACTCAAAAACTTCCTTTTTTTAAACCTTCTATACTCTTAACACNCATCTGCAACGATACCTCTTTCATTCCCCCCCCCATAACTGAGTAACGCTATCCCCACCTCCCCATCCTCTTAAAGACGTGTTTTGTTGCTTGGCGGACAAATATAGGGACATTTTTGAGATTATTTCCTCATTGCTCTGTGTTCGCACTGAGTAGTTCAGGACATGGATTTAACCTTAACTCAATTGTTGAGTTTAAACGTGGTCTGTAAAACACGTCCTATAAAACTTAGCATTACGTAACAAGGTCAACAGCCGCCGACCTCACTGTAACGAGGTGTAGTGGAATAGAAAATTCATAGAGTTCATCACGTGATTTATGGACGGTTCCTTAATAAATATGATTACCTTCATTTTGGTAAATGATTTATAGATAAAATACTCCTTTAATTTTTTCGTCTTTTATAATTAACAGTTAATAGACGGAGACCAGATAACTTTGTGAATCCTACTTCACTTTGAAAGAGCCACTCGGGAGGTCCCGTGCCATCGTGGTGCTTTCGCCTTTCGCCCGCAGCTGATGCCTCGAATCGATGGTGCTGCGCCCGAAATAGCGGAGATGGCTGCGAGCGATACTTCAAAATGACTTCGCGATTCCTGTCCCTTGTCAAAATGTTAGGATTGCAGGTAGTAACAGTTGTAGAAAACAACAAAGGTTTTTCATGATTCTGCATGCAGTTTTCAATCAATGACATCGACAAACCTGTTCACATGGAATTCAAGACTATCCTTCAAATAAACCGATGGTTAGATTAAAAACATTTCAATCGCTACGGACTTAAGAGTCACTTACACTGACGGTGATTCCCCTGACGCCACATCTAAAACTTTACTAATATTTTTCGGGGAGGGGGATGTCTTTCTTATTCTATCCTATTGAACGTATTTAATTCGTATTGAATTGTGTGTAGTAGGTCCGTTGAGTTAATTCAACGTGCAATTTTTAGGAAAATTAATTCAAATATGATGACTTCAAAGACGCGTCACAGCATTACATCATGCAGTGTTTTAAAGATAAAATATTAATTTCATTTAAAAATAAGATCATTTTTAAATTTCAGAAAATTAATATCCCCTTGATGTTTTTTTACGATGTACTTGATTTACCCGAAAATTAATTCTAAACTCTAAACGAATTATATCCGATAAAAAGTTGGTACATTGTAATCATGTATTTTCTGCTACTGAGAAGCAGTAATAACAAATTTCCGAGTGATTATACAATAAATTTCGAACACTCCACAAGTGAATTTTTGACAAGGTAAGAGTTAGTCATTATGAAAAAATTAGTGTTTTGTGACGGAGATATATTTGTTTTCCTCTGACCATATGATGACTGATTTCTTCAAAGCTCACTCTGACTGTTCTCCGGCTATTAAATTATTGTATTTTTGTGTATGTATTAACAATTGTACACCCGCCAAAAACGACGTGCTTAGTATTAAAGGAGTATTTTAACTATACATCATACACAAAAGTAAGAAATGCAACATCTTGATGCACTTGTTCTCGTTCAAAAACTACTTTCTTGTGTATCTATGTTGTTAAATTTATTAACGTATGTGAATCAACTTCATAACAATTTGATTGAAGAATAAATCACTTATTATAAGAGCTCGTATTTATTAAAATCTCTTGGTAAAACGGAGCGTGATAAGAAACACTATATAAACGGTAATTATTTGGATCCCCAAAATAAGTGTTATTTTCAATATATAATGACATTCATCACAGGTATTGGTGAAAAAAACAACAATCCATACTCCATAAAATTATTATGTTAGTATGTTTTAGTTCAGAAGCGTATCATTAATTCCTTTATAGCTCAATTATACTTTATTTTCAATTTATTTAATAAGTCTCAACCGTGCTTTAAAATCCCTTCGAAATATGAATTGATTCGTTATAAAAATCAGGGATCATTGAATGAATCTTACAAGGTATATTACAAGGATGTTCAGGATGAACAAATAATTCTTGGCTGAAAAGAAGAGTCAGCGTAATCGCGATGTAATTTTCAGTTCTACTTTCCGTCGAAGAATTTTGTATTCGCTAATTTGACACGCTTTGGTTTTATTTAAAGTACCCAATATATATTATATATATTTATACCTATGCCCTGGATTTGCAGAATTTCAATTTCAAAGCTTAAACTGCCCTAAGCTTATCACCCTACTGCACGGTCAATTAGCGACATATTTGTAATTAGCTGATTGGTTTATATAACTAGGAACTAATTTTACAGATATATTACTAGATTCAATTCCAACCGACCTATTTCCAGCAGGAACATAATCAATTATGTTAGTTTAAGTGATTAATTTGAGAAAATCGAAGCGGGAGATATTCATGGTAATGCTGTATTTATAAAGTGATGGATATATGGGGGAATAAGGGCTCTAATGACCTTGACGTTGACAAGCCCTATAGCCCCACAAAAAAATCATATGGGGGCGGGGACTAAGGAGGTTATTGACTAACTTGGACCTGAACTATTAACATAAAATTGAAGTTGATAAATAGCATACTTCGTAAAAGTGTTAATAATTGTTATTGTTATTAATAATACTAGATAAAAAATTAATAATACCATTTTGATGAAATAAATAATACCAGGTTAATAAAATTAATAATACCACACTAATAACTTTAATAAATAATTGTTAGTGTTATTAATACTACTAGATTTTTAATTGCAAATTATTTACTTGATTCATTTTATTTAAAGGTAATATTTACAAAATTTGTGTTGTAGAACCATAATTTTTAAACAAAAATGCTCCCCGGTTAGCCGTCCCCCCCCCCTTGATTACGGTCCAGATCCGTCACTGTTTATAAATTCAAATTAATGTTTTATTATTTGAAAATAAATATTTTTGAAAATAATATCAATACATTTGCCGAGTTTCTTTTACCGCAGTACCTCTATTTTTAGGACGTAATTTTTTATGAAATCTTCAAAAGTTAGTGATAATTTTAAAAGGGGATTTATAATTTTTGTATGCTGAACATTTTTTCACCGAGTTGTCATAAAAGTTTGAACTGAAATACATTATATAGAAGTAAAGTGAAATCTGAAACTGAACGAGATTTATTTGGTAATAGTTGAGTTTTAAAAAAACACAACAACTTAGATTAACTTAGATTAGATGGTCATCTATGAATAGTTGAAATTTTTTAAAATTTTCTCGAAAATGTTTATGAAATTTATATTACAAAAATGTATTTCCTTTATTAACTATATTTTCATATATAATATACATATTCCATACAATTCAAAAGCTTTTCGGTTAAACTTTTTGGAATAGAAAAATGTGTATCAGTGGAGGCAAAAGAAATGTTTAACTTCATAGACATCAAAGCACAAGTAAAAAACTCCTGACATCTATGAAAAATGAGTGTTTCCAACGCGTATGAGTGCTCGAAGTGGAAGGTTTACATGTATTATTTCTAGCTATTTCCAGAGAGTATCAGGACCTATGTTGATGAAGTAGGAAAAAATTATTTTTCAGTTTCATTTTCATCTCCGCTTGCGCTCCGTAAAGATGCGTGAAAAAAGTACACAACAATGTCATTTGTCTCAAACAGTTGTACAAAAAAAGCTGCGACAAGATATGTCTGACCAAAACTTTAAACTCAAATTATTGAAATAAAGGTATTCAAATAGACGAAATAATACTCTTCAACTAAGAGAATAATATCTTTAAAAAAGAATTATTCCAAAATAAATAGTTTTTTTGATTATTTACCGTTGATAACAGCCTCTTTAAATCGTACAATTTTGATTAATCGTTAGATTTTATAAATGTTTTTATGAATTTCTTCCACCGCTCTGTGAAGTACAAACATATGTTGAAATAATGAAAATATATTTTAGACACACAATATTTCTCTTTGAAACAAGAAGAGGTAAACAGTAACACACCAACTAAAACTCCAGTGCGCAGTATTACTTCTCTTAAAATTTCACTATCGTTATACTTAAACATGAGTTTCCTATAAAGACTTCCTCCATTGGTACATATTACCAAGATACATAAATACATACAACATAACCTATACCAACTGAAATGTTTATGCGAATTTCGGAATTAAAGATAGTAAAATTGGAACAACTAAGAAATTTTGGTATGGAGGTCATGACAACTGCCGCTCTGACAGGAATGTGAAACGTAAATTGCGAGCCTGCAATGAAAACCATAGTGTGTGCTACATAAAAATGTTGTCCATTGACCTTTGGCCACCTTGCCTTCAATAGTGTCATTGCAAGGTTTCTTTTCCTCTTAGATTCCTCGTCTCCAACTAGTATCGTCCATGGTCGTCAGTCCTGTCCTGTCCTCCTGAAGTCCTGTTTGTCGTCTTGTTTGTATGTCTCACCTCTGATTGTTTCACATTTTCTTGTCTCTGCCTTTAATCATTTATTTATGAGTCCGACTTGTGTCACATATTCCTTATATATCTCATACTTGTCTCTTTTGTTTATCAATTCTTTCTTCTCTATCCCAATCAATATTTCTTTCTTATTCATGTGTCATATATATGATCTTTCCTTATCATACGGTCTGCAATTTCAAAACATATACCCCGCTGTCACCCCTTCACATCCCTCTGTGGGAAAAAATTGCATTCTGGAGTCTCTTCTCTGCAAATTCTCTTCTAATAAGTCTAAAACTTTCTATGTTGTGTCATGAATTCCATGAAATATGGATTTAAAAATGAATCATTTTCCATTCTTTTCTGTGAATACCTCTGGTTACCCTCCCGATGGTAATCTTGACCCACAGTATCCGCCAACATTGAATTAACTCTTCAGCTATCTTTCTTGTCTGCTCGTTTGGTGACGCCTTCAACTGCCTTCCATTGATTTATATCTTTCTTCTTTCCTTTTTCTCTCCCTCAACTTAATTTTGTATATATACAAACCCAACGTCAAAATAAGGTATCGAACATCACGTGACAAGGTTTTATAGTTTAAAAAATATAAAAAACAATCTAGTGAACATTTTGACAACAAACCACTCCATGAATTATTTCAAGACAAAATGATCTTTCTGAGAACATGTTCTTTCGAAAAACATAATGTGACACGAATCGATGTAAAATCTCTCCCGTTTATACAGAAGCTAATAAAATCAGTTAAGATAGAATTTACTTCTTTAAGAAGGATAAAGAGCATTCCCGAAATCAAATGAAATTCTTAACGAGAAACACAAAAGTGAAAACAAACAGACACCAGAAGTGGGTGAAGGGAAAGTACATTCTTAAAACAGAATAAAGAGAAGTAACCAAATTACAAACCACTCGCAAAGAGGAAGTTGGAGTAGCATCACCAGACAAGACGGACGACTCGTTTAGTTTGGTTGGAGAAAATAATTAAATTTGCGTTCTTTTTCGTCACCGGAAGCCTTACCACGAACATTGACGCAACGACTGTTGCTGGCTTATTCCCTAATGTGTAACCTTCTCCATACCCTTCCCTCCTGGACTTACTCCTTGATTTAAAGTGGTGCATTGAGCACCATTTTCACTATTAAACAGATCACAATCATGTTCGGCGCTGATTTATGTTCATTAAAAGAGCCGTTAAAGACTCTAACAGCATCGTGCCATATTATTATTGTCAAGAGTATTTGCCAACTCTTCTAGATAATGTTTCTACAGCGTCGTTTCACGTTATCACGTGCTTTCCTTGTTTCTTATGGCTGCCATTTAAACTGCAGTCAACCCTCGTATTTATGCGCGTCAGCATTTACTCAGATCACTTTCTACAAGCCAGATATATGGGGTTTTTAGATAGAAATTTTTAAGGAGAAATGATTTTTCGTTCTCTAATGTTTTTGAAGCCCTGTTTATGAATGTGAGATTTGCCAACAAATATTTTGACGGAAAATCCCTTTTTATAAAAAGTCGTTTTGTAGGAAATGTATTAGATTTTATCATCTATCATCGTTTTTGTAACTTGCTGAAAAATTATTTCGAAAAACTGCTGAGTAGGCGAACACATTTGAAATTTATACGAAAGAAGTGGATTTTCAGCCAAAATATTTGTTGACAAACATCAGATTCGTGTCCAGTGCCTTTTCTTCAAAAAAATAAGGTACGAAAAATCATCTCTCCTGCAAACATTTCCTCAGCCCTTTTTTTTTTGGACTAACTTCATTTCAAGGATTTTGTTACTGTTTCATTCTGGCTTGAGAAAATATAATTGAATGGGACAACAAAGGGAATAGACGTCTGCTTAAATACTAACATCAATGCCATAAAGAGTTTATTAGCCATGAAAGAAGTAATTAAAATCAATTTTAACTTCAAAATTAATATTACCTCTAGTAGTGCATAAATGATGCCATTGCTTGTCAAAGAAATGGGAATATCTAATAAAAATCACGACATGTTCATAAGCGGAGAGTGAAGGAGGGAAGACGAAACACTGAGTAGTTAAGGATATTCCGAGAAACGTTGAGCAAGTAATAGAGATCATTAAGTACAAAAGTGAATCGCGAGAACCTAAAAGACGCGTTTAGAAAGTGAAGTCTTCATTTGCAGGAACGATAGTATAAAAAATTGAAATAAGTGATTAAGCTGAAGGTTGTTACTCGCCCATTCTATTTCACACAATACCTTAATTAAGAGATAAAAAAGGGAAAATTCATGCGATGCTTTTTTAGACCTTGCTTTACTGTTTGTTTGTTTGTTTGTTTTTTTGAAAAGAAAAACGATTGAAAAGTATTTTTTTAATTATATATCTACGAAAATTATCGATCGCTTGATTAAGGAATGAATTGATAGAGTTCGATATATTTCGGAAATGATTTTCACCGTATTAATTTTAATTTGTGTATAGTACTAAATTCAAGACTATATCACTTACTTGAAGTTATTAAAATTTATTCGAAACATTTAAGACTAAAAATACGTATGCAAACGAATTTTCTGATTCNTAGTACTAAATTCAAGACTATATCACTTACTTGAAGTTATTAAAATTTATTCGAAACATTTAAGACTAAAAATACGTATGCAAACGAATTTTCTGATTTTTGCATGTACGTTAATTCTACATAAACAAAAACTAACGCAGAGACGAGATGTTTGGGGCTCTAATCCAGATAGGAGTAATACCAAATGTTATATTTATGTGACCCCCAAATTACATATTTCTGAATAAAAATTATTGCAATCAAAATTGTATTCATGATTCGTTTATTCTATTCTAAATATTAAAAACTTTTATAAATTTTAGATTAAAAAACTATCTCGCTTCTCTCAGTACTGTTAATGTTAGTGTTAAAATATCTCTTAAAATTAGCGTACTGCTATAACTACATTGTACAGAAAGAAATATCTTAGTTGTTGAAATTATTTTCGGGTAATTTTACATGTGCTTTGATAGTTATATTTCTTTTTGTTACTGACTGTTTTAAGTATTAACTTAACGTTCACGTTTTTTATTAACAAAACATAAAGTGACTTTTATAAACAATTGCTCTGTGTTTCCGGGAAGGTACTATAGACCTGAAAAAGGAGCATGTGAGAAAGAGTGTCGTCAGAATTTGCAAAATATTCCCGTTGCTTGAAAGATAGGTTACCTTTGAAACTAAATCTGTATTTTTTGTTAAATGGAATAGAATATTTATAAAAGTTATAAAATCAATTGAACATAATAGTTATAAAAGTACACTGTCATATTTTTGTCGTACGTTGGGAAATACTCAAAAGTCTAATTTAGCGGTAAAAACCAAGTCATCGTGGCTTCTAAAATTATTTCGAAGTTGACATAATATGTCTTGGTCCATCTTGTTTCCCTCTGCAATGCCTCCTTTTTCTTCTTCTCCTTCGCCGCAATTCGACCGGAAATTATTCGACGCCATTCCCTGTCAGCGCCTTCGTCCACAAAGAGTTCTCCCAGACGCGGAAAAAAGCTCTAAATTAGTTTTAAGCGAGATGGGGGGAGAACTCAGGGTAAGAAAAAAATGAGGCGTAATAGAGAGTAAAGAGAGAGAAGTGATGAAAGAATAAAACGAAGAAAGTCAAAGAAGATGAAAAATGTAAATACAAAATAAGAAAAAAATGAAACTGAAGGTAAAGGATAACATAAAATGTTTGTTCAATTTTTTTCACAAATTATGAAAGGTGAAATAATATGAATAGAGAAGAAAATATGGAAGTATTAGGGAGAGAAAGAAGTGTCTAACAACTAGGGGAATCCAATAACAGTTTTTAAGTAACAAGAAATGTAAGCAAAGCAGATCTTCGAAATATTTTACTATTTATGAATCAAACACTCCTTGCAATGATCACAAAAAGCACCAGAAAAATGTCACTAAAATATTTGCACCATAAAATGTCAAAATGTCACGAAAATATTAGAACAACTTTTATTGGGTTTATGGGAATTGTCTATGTCAGGTTTCATGCGGGCGAATAGAGTAGACTGTGCTTAAAATATTAATAAAAATGAAACGTAAATTTATTGAAAATCATCCGGAGACAAGAGTTTATCATAGTAGTTTTTAAAAATTAAGATGCCAATTCATTAAAATTATTTCGCGTTGTAATGAGAATGATTGTGTGCATTATTAATTGTCATTCGTGTATTTGTAAATACATTTTTGGAAAGAAGCCAGAAATATCTCTAGAGAAGACATTCATTTGAAGAATATTCCCCAGTTGAGGAATTGACTGAGAGCACCCAGAAAGAGAGGTCGAAGAAAAACAAGTGGGCGACAAAAGGAATTGACAGAGCGCATTTGCAGGTGGCAAACAGCGCCCGGTGATTATCTTTGAAAGTTCCGTCATTAAAGCGAACAACTCGAGTGGAAATGACACAGGCGGAGAAAAGGGAATAGACGGAAAAGGAAAACAAGTGGGTGGGCTCAATCGTCAAGTAGACGGATGAAGGCAGAGGAACAAAATGAAAACTTGATGGAGAAAAACTGAGAAGTGGGATAAAATACGAAATGTTCAGTAGCCGGAAGGAGTTTTGTAGGGGCTGAATTACGCAATGTTGTAAAGGTATCCGAAGATGCTTTGAGTTTGATTTAAACATTTTTAATCATACTTAAAGAAATATCAAAGCAATATCAAAAAATCGTGAATTCTTTAGAAGAAAAAGGAAATCTGCAATCCATTCAAAAGGTTTCAGCCATTTCCGCAATAGAGTTACAATAAATTGCCAAAGACTTCCTTTTTATAATGAAATAGCTTTTCAATCTTCTAATACGAAATGGAATCGAATAAACGTCGGGTTAACATTGAGGAAACTAATATAATATACAGATAAATAAGTCATGTATACATCGCAACAAATTATCTTCACATTGAAGATCTTAACTAGACGAAATATGTGCGGGCAGCGAGCAATGCCTTGCAAAATCTGATTTAAATGAACCTAACTTAATTAATATAAACGCTTTAAGTTATATTTAAAGTATTCCTTTATTTATCACCTAAGTTATAACGTACCCGAAGGTGAAACGTTTCATACTTTTTTAAGTAACCTCAGATTAATACTAATTTCGAAATATTTTTGTACTATAAAATGTACGAAGTAGGAAACAATTAATCGAGCACATGATTGAATTTGGCGATGGTTAACTAGTAGTAACTGAAACAATAAATGCTGAAACGGTATAATTAAAATATTTACGAGAAAAGTCCCCCGTCAAAAACAAGGAAAATGAGTAAAAGATTGTGTACTTACAATACTCATTAGTCATACCAAAAATTGGAAGTAAAGGTTTTCAACAAACAAACACATTGTTCATCAAATATATAATTTTTTAACATTATTATTTGAAATTTTATATCATTTCACTGAGAAGTGTACTATAATATTTTCTATTTTGCCGCAACTATTCATTGTTGAATTTTTTCGAATAAGCTTAAGTTAAAATACTTATTCCTAAAACAAATAAATTCAAAAATTACAGTGTTTTATTCATACATTTCAGTGAATATTTTGTTTAAAACGAGCAAAATGTAAACGAATCATTAAAAAATTTGATAATATTAGGGAAAAAATGTCGTTTCATTCATAAAAATGGAATTTCGTTTACAAGATCGAGTGCCATATGCTCCGCCAAGGAAGCGCACCGTGCAACAGGCAGTTGTTGACAAAAGGGGAGTTGCGTGGTGTTTACGTTAGTCGCATGTCACCCTGTCGACGTTTAGCACCTCGTCCCTTGCACAGACCGATGAAGGGGCTCATGTTTTCGCAACACATTACTTGTTTCAGAGTACTTAAACGTACTTTCTTTCATGCTACATCAAGTACAAAGTGAACTTATCGATTAAAATTGAATTTCTTTTTCTAACTACTATTTCTCCTCGAAGTACTCAACAATGGTTTGCATAAACTACCTAATATATTTTATAGAAATATTACTATGAAATAAAACAAATCTTCTAATACATGGTTTGATGAAAAAACTTGCAAGGAATCGAGTTTGAGAAGCTAGGATCATTTTACTGAAATATTTTATTCGTTTGTGGTATCTGAATCGAAAATGATATTGTTTATTTTTACTGAAAATCGGGAAAGCTACTTCATTTACACAAAATCACCAAATTTATGGGTTTAAACTCGATAAACACAGACCACCTCTTAATCTTTACCTCTCTGAGCAAAAACGTACGAAGTCTGAGCAATTATGTTTACGTGAACAACAAGCATGCAACTCTAAAAATCAAGACAATATTGAAAGTGTCTGCAATATCGTGCGCTCTTTCTATTTTTATTTGTTTCGAGATAAATGAAACGGGGAAGTTCCTCGATGTTCTTTTATTCCGGAATATGGTGTCCTGTCACAACGGGATTGTTGTTTTCGCTGTTTACTCGGAGATGACAACCTTCTCGATATTAAGACTGCTGTTTCGAGAACGAAACCTCTTATTCGTTGCCGTTTTTTATATTCCCTTCTCTTCAATCTTCGGAACGTAGCTTTCTTTCCCGTACTGAAAAGAAAATTCTGACATCTCATATTTCTCTATATTCTCATAAAGAACAGATATCACATGAAAAAAAATTTTTTTTCTCTTAAATATGTCAATGGAACTTGAAGTATTTAAGGAATAATACTTCTTAACTTACGTGTCATGATTTATATATAAAGAAACATTTTTTCAAAAAATAATTAATATATTTAAATATTGATTGTGGTTATTACTTACTTGTTTACATTTAGTTGAGATATCTTCTCAAATAATACATCAATAAAAAGAATTTTAACGAATATGACGATAATATATATTATAACAAATAATTTGAGGAAATAATACTTGCACAATCTAAAAAAGGGCAAACAATGTTAAGAAATATTTGTACTATAAAATAAATGAAAAGAAAATTAAATATTTTATTTCTGCAAAACATTTCTAGAGTCTCAATGGTAGAATGCTCAAATATTCTTATTAGAAAATAAAGAACTGATATCATGAAAGTATACTGCAGAGAGAATAATAAAAAAAATCCTTAATGCTCTTTCCAGAAGTTCAATTTATTTTATTGTTAGTAAATACACAATGCCTAAGTTGTGAAATAGCGAATGTGCAGTGCACTATATTAATCATTGAAATACCTGAGTATGTCGTTAACTAGCCACATATTATTAGAATGGAGAGTATTTAACATTACGAAACACATGATAAATAATCCATATAGTTCAGATGAACACGGGAAACGTATTACGCTTGCCTTTCTGTTTCAAACAGCTATACGGCTCTGGAAAGTATTTTTAAATATAATGACATTAAAAAATTACTATCTTTAATTCATACAATATAAACTAAATATTCACTCAGATCGTCTTTGCAAACTATCCTAGTTTTATCACGGGGGTTTAATTACAATTACATTCAATTAATTCTAAATCAAAAATTTCTTTACCTGACAGAAAAATGAAATAAAAATAGTCGCAAAAAAATTAAACAATTTACGCGATCGATTTTTGTGTAATTTTCTATGAACGCAAATGAACATTATATTTGACATTGTACGTCTGGTACATAGATATGCCGAATTCCACACTCAGAACCGTTTATTATTAAAACCTTCTCGTTTTTAGACCATTGCGTATTATGTTTTATTTATTTCAATACAACATTTTATGTTTTTCTTTGTTCTCAGTTTCAGTTTCATGAAGATAGGTATAGGGAAATCCATTCAAATTGATACTAACGAATATTATCGAGAAAAGGTGGTTAATATCTCCTCCATTTCAATTTCCATTTTAAAGCTTTTGATTTCGTAGTTTCCCTGAGTCACAGTGATAGAAGATGAAAGGATAAGATCTTCATTACTAAGATAGTACAATAATCATCGATTACAATAACTTTCCCAGCTTCTACACTTCAAGTCACATTCCGACAATAGTTGTAATGTAATTACACATCCAGCAGACACCGAGAAAGAAATACACGCGAATGAGTGTTGATTCCACACCCGTACCATTCTGTCTTACATCAAATTAAAACTGTAAGAATTGTATCCTTCCCAACGAGTCCTGTTAAATCGTTAACTGTCTTAAATGGTGAGTTGTTTATTTATCGATTAATATGCTCATTTAATTTCTATAGAAACTAAAATTAATAGCTTTTGTACTAATTTTGTATTGTGCTAACTGTTAGGATTAATTAAAAGTACACTAAGAAAAGGGTTCTATTATTTTATTATCGCAGGTTCTGTTCCCATCATTTATATCTTCTCAATATTTTCCTTGTTACTTCCGCTTCTCTCTTTCTCCCTTTATTCTTTCCGTTTATCCGAAATCTCTGAAAGATTGCTTTCTTTTCCTTGAGCTCTTTGCCTTGAAAATACTTGGCGATTTTTCGAGTGCACCCTGTTCCTCGTGCCTTTGCATAAAACATGTCGGATTGAGCAGACTCGCCGTGACGGGTGGGTGAGGAAATGAGAAAGTTTGGGAGAGAAAAAGAACCAGTTGTACAGAAAATGGAGAAGTAGAAACTCATTTCAGCATATCACAATTGTTTCTTTCATTTGGTAGGGTAATGTTAATTTCAACGTAGAAATAAATAAAAATAAGTGGTACTGTACATGGTAATTTGGAAGTAGTATACATTGTAATTGAGAATAAAACACTAATGCAGTTAGCGAAATATAACTTGCTGAAAAAATGTAATGAAATCAGAAAGCAATCCTAATTTGGTGAATAATGTGAAATTAATGTAAGTAAAAATAATTCTTCAGATTTTATTTACTGAGTAAGTTATATTCAATGTTATTTAAATTGGTACTTTAAAACATAATTTAAATTAACAGTTTGATATTCCGTTTTAAAAGTTTTGATTTTACATTTTACCAATTAAAAGACAAATTTTTTTTTTCTGATGATTGAAAAATACCAATGCCTTAATAAATAACTATCATGATTTTTTCTATCCTTGTTGAACAAAAATATTGCATATTCATCTTCGTAAAATAAATGGCTTCTTCGTCGTTAATACAAGTGAATTAAAATCAATTCTTTATTAATTTCTTCTTTATTGCTTCAATATAAAAATTACGTTGTTACATAGTGTTAAATTGTTCTATCTAAGACAAAAATATATAAAATATATATAAATGAATTTTATGAGAAATAATAAAAAGAAAACCTAGTTCTATTTTGCTTTGACTATTTTCCAGAATAACTGACCATAAGAATAACAATGAAGTATAACCAAATTGCTCATATAATAATGTATCATAATGCGAGTTATGAACATGAAAGAGTATCAGATGTACAAATGTATCTACAGTGTATCCAATATTTATATTTTAGGTCGTGATGTAAACGTTACGAATAAATTATACTCTCCGGAGAAAAAATTGTCACTGAAACATAAAAAATCATCATTCTCAAATGTTTGGCTGGAAACCTCTGTGGAATGTTAGTGTTGATGAGTATGGAATTATCATCTGCTACATGATTGAAACTTAACTTTAAAATATCTAAAGATGCAAATAAATGTAATATTAAAGAATAAGCTCTTCTAAATCAGTTTCTTTTTCTTAATGACAAATTTATAAAGATAAATTTCCATTTTCTTTTCAAACACAGACAAATATCTGTAAATAAACTAACAAAGAATACTCAATAAGTTTTCAAGATACTCGAATACAAGAGCTTAAGAAATCTCCGTAAGGTAGTAATATATACTCCATAAACAGAACGTCAAGACTGCGTAGTGCTGTTGACATAAATACCAAAATATTTGTTAGATACGTACAGAAAAGTGTTCGGTGAACTAATATTTAAATCAACATTGGTTGTGAAAAAGAAACACCGCCATACACTATATTGGATACTAATATTAGAATTTAAGAGCATAGTTTGGCTTCTTTTACCATAACTCCGACATTAATTTAGTTGGAAGAGACTTTCATGCTACCTACGAAATTACAGTGTAAAACATACTTTCAATCGTAAAGTAAAGCAATAATATTTTTTATGATGCAAGAAATTATGAGAAGATACAGGTTAAGAAAACTTGGTGCTTGTTTTCAGATGGTAGATAGTGCGCATGCAATCAGATTCGTAGAATATATATTGAACAATGACTTGTGTGAAGTTTGTGAAATAATAGTATATCAAAAGTGACTATTGACGTATCTATATTGATTTATAAAACGGGTATTTTATAGATGTAGATAAACACAAGTGAAGCTTAAACTACTTATATGTGAATAGAAAAATTTCAACATTTGACACTGAGCATATGCTAATTTATTTATTTATTTTATTCTACATCAAAAGAAATGTTGGTAAAGTGGAATTTCTAAAATAGCATTAAGTAACCAAATGGCATTGCTATATATAAGTGAAGTTGAAAATTAGAAGCTCAGCAATATTTAGAGTCCTGCATTTCACATGGTAAAAAACCTTGCGCAGAATAACATTCGATGCACTACCTAAAATATTAACTATTATACCCTGTGTGACGAGTACTGTATCCCATTCCGGTGCCAATAACGTAAACTTGTTAAACCTAGAAAAATTAGTATCTAAAATTTGTAAAATGTCAATACACACTTGTCGTATTGTATCTTAGTCATACTCTGCAACTGGTTTGTACGCATAGTTGTTCATCACATCTAGATCAGACCGTAAGTGAATGGGCAAGTTCTGAGTAGATGAAATTAAATGTCAAAGGTTTTCTCATGTACTGTAAGTATTACATTGTTTGAGTAATAGTTGTAAATTATAGTTTTGTATTATTTATTGTTTTTGCACTTGTTAAATATCTAATTTTCAAATGAACTGTAAATAAGGGGGTTCCAATATATAGTTTGTATCATTTATACATACGGGTTTCTCTGTGTAAATAAATAGTTGTAAAAGGTATAGACATGGTAATGTATTTACTGTGATATAAATATGATGTTATGTATAAGCTGCTAAAATAAAACGTTATAAATATTGCATGTGTATTGTGTAAATCCAAAATGCTATTGTTCCATACCCAATTTTATGACGTAAATATGTGGATGTTGAAATAAACGTCCTGATAGGCTAGAGTGTTATGTAATTGTTTGGAGCTTGGAAGATGATGTTAATGTGAAATAATACGTATTTTCTATTATTTGGAATACTAAAGAACAGTAGTTCTCAAGATGAATTTATGAAATCGGTTCTCTATCTCTATAAAATGGGAAAAATTTGTAAAATTCTGTCTTCAAAAATCGTTTTCAACGGTTTTCATTAAAGGGAATATTTGACCGGGAAGGGAAAAGGAAATCGACTCATCTTTTTGTTATTCGCGAGAAATTCCCTAAATTCATATTAAACATTATTGGAGCAAAATAACCAAAACAAATACATTTCATTATCTATCGTTGGTTGAAACGCAATATATTTTCTATAAAATTGCTAATAAATTCTCACAAATGGTACCAGATAGTTATTTAAAGTTCGACATTATAAACAGCTATGAGGTGCAGTTTTATTACTACCCACTAAAATACTCATGAAGCTCATGTGATGTAATTCGAAACTTAATATCCCATTACTGATTTATGTCACAACCAAAAACAATGTCAAAATACTTTACAATTTATACTTTATTGACTTCTGACTTTCCTTCGCAAATACGCAAAACCGTCCACTTGTTCTATACTATCAAGGAAGGAGAAAACTATTCAAATACCCTCTTTGATTGCCGTATTCGACTTACAATATATTACATATTTAATTAATGTATTTTAACGCATTAAACGCAAGGTTGTAAAGAAAGAAAACATTTCATATATAACTTAATGCGGTATTTAAAAAATATTCTCTTTTACATTTGGTGGTATTCCTCTTTTATTAAAAGCTGACGACAAATTAGAATGTTGAGTTTTCAGTAAACGTATGTATCTAATCTATGGCAGTAGTTGGGGTGTACAAAGAATTTATGACGATTGACCAAAAAAATCGAGCACTTGGGCAACTCATCGACAATCTGCAGAGCGGCATGCAACAGGCATGGAGAAGAAATGATCTTCAGAATGTGTGTCATTGTATTGAGATGTAGATTTGTGTATTTGAGATGTTTTCAATATGTTATGTAGTGTATTGTATTGTTTGGGAGCGATTCTTTGAAGAAGAATTGTAACTTCTTGAAAATATATTTCTATGTTTATGTTAACGAAGTAATACAAATATAATGGTGGTAAATCTTTGATGAGTTATTTTTATACCTGTATATCATCCTTTTATACATCATCACAAGCAATGAAATTATTCACACAGTTGATTGTCGAAGAAGCAAGTAGAAACGATTTACGTGAAAACAAGACAGTTTAGCTTTTTATTGCAATAATGCGTTGTTTTAAAATTTGACATTTATAAAATTCTCTTATTAGTTTCATTTGTCACTGTTGCTCGTGATTAGTGTTGATTACCTGAATGGTGCCAGTGTAGCACCTTAATATCGGCACCGTTCGCTTCGTTCATATAATCAATTTAAACAAATGAAGGCAAGTGACAAGTTGTGTCATGTGTGAAAACGTAAAGAATTCCTTGTGCAATGAACTGTACGTAATTTTATACTTTGGAAACATAAACACGATAATTCTTCTCAAAATAACATCAAACATAAAAAGTACCCACGTTATATATTATTAAAGTCTGTCCTATTATTGAATAAATAATTAAGATAAAAACATTATGGACGAGGTAGTTATTTTGAAAGTATACCCATTTTAGGAGAATACATGTAAACAGAGAAGATCACGACAAATTCCGTTCAAAACCAATAAATTAATCAATTAATTGATCAACTATGAAAATTTGTTCTTGTGGAAAGATATCTCTATACTGTTGTCATGACATTGAAGCCAAACCCATTTCACAGTTCGTCCTTTCAGTTCTATGGCACAGTTTCCTAATCGGTGATTGAGATCTATCCAAGACGCATTCCTGCATCAAATTTGAATTTCCGGAAATAATTTGCCGAGACGCCGCATCGGTGCGCTTCATCTCCCAGCATCAAACAGTGCATCCGGGGTATTTTAATAACACCGTCACTCCAGTTTTGCGTGATGCAACGTACTTCTACCTCGAATATCGAAATCTGTACACAGAGAATAGGAGTACGATATATTTCGAAACATTTTACTTCATAATAGGATGTGACATTAATATACCAGTTGAATCTCCTAAACGACATGGATGTGCGGTTTTTAATTAGATAATTTGTGACAAGTGAGGCTTATCATTTAAAGTATTAAAAAAATTATAAGTACTTTCTACTGTATTAATTATGCAAATTTTCTGGATTTTTCAATGGCACTAAATTTTTCAGTGCTTTTTAAAGTCCAAGAAAATAAAAAAAAAATCTTACTAATGATTGTGAATAATCAAATACTTGATATACCGACAAAGATAAACGAGATGCTTTAATTATCTACATTTGGTAACAAATCGTTTTCAAAATACTGTAAAACCGCTTTAATCAGGAAGTAAGGCGCGTTCGGATTAGCAAGCGTAGCGGATTAGCAATTTTCCCAGAATTTTTGTTTTATGACCAACTATGAAGGGTTTAATTATGAAGTAATGAGAATTGTATACATTTACATTATATGGATGTATATGTACCCATATTATATAATATTGAGAATCCTAAGAAAAATTGATCTTAAAAATTTCTTTGCTGAAATTTTTCAGGAAAGAAATTTGTAAGATCAATTTTTCTTAGAATTCTCAACGATTTTCACTGTTAAAATTTTGGATGTCGAGATCACTCTTAAAAGAATGAATATTAAGGCCTTAACTCTAATTTATTGCAGTTTAGTCTTCCGTGTACATTTGTGCTTTTCTTAAATTTTATATGAACAAATTTTATTTCTGATTTTTTTTAGATTCAATTTTCAATGTAGATTTGGCAACATCTGAATGCAATCGATGGTGCTTTTAACTACTTTGAACAAATATTATTTCTGTTCCTCATTTTCTAATATTATAGAATTGAATTTTCTTACCAGAATCACACACCGTTCAGCATTGTCATTAACAATTTTTAAATAGAACATGCGGGTCTGAGTTCTTTAATGGTGTGTATTCAGTTTGAGAAAATCTGTATCAATTTGGAATCGTGGAAAGAGACTGCATATATGTTCCGAAACTAATTCGCATAGATCACGATAACTTTTCCAATGTTCTACCTCATCATCTGATTTATAATTAATCATTAATCGCTCTGAAGCTTCTTCGAGATTACTATTATCTTTTTAAAAAATGAATCATTCTTCTTTTAGTATCATGTGACACATTTTAATCAAACAATGCTAAGTCAACAGCTCCTTCGGATAAATACCATAAATGGTTGTGAACTTTGCAAGGGTTGCTGAGCTTAACACCAAGTATCTCATTTTGTAATTTATAATTTTTTGCAAAAAATTCATAAATTCGTTGATCATTGTTGCACTGGAAAGAGCACTTGTGGAAGTTATGGAAAACGACAGGCATATACTTAAATCGAACAACCGGATGAAAGCCATGTGGAATATTGTTAACAATTACACGTCAACTTCTGAAAATCGCGAAGAAAATGTTTCTTTACTAAACGATGGCAAAATCGTATCAAATACTCAGGATATCGCAAGTTTGTTTAATTCTTACTTCTCAGTAAGAATTGCCGTTTGGCTCATATTAATTTAGTTTTATGTGTACTCAACTTTGGCACGGTTGTGTACATAAATTCTGTAGCCCCATCCTGGCCCGGGTTTTTCTCCGTTTTTCCTTCTGGTAGAGGCGGATTTATCATACAGGTTCTCTAGGCTTTGTCTAGGGGCGTGTTTATTGTAACAATAAATCGTGAATTTAGTGTTATTTCAATTCTTATGATTTTTAAACACTATTCTCAGAATAATCTATAGTTCGATAATAACTTGTACATGTAAATTTACAAACATATTTGCGTTAAATTACAAACATATTGAATAATATACGTATTATTACTCGCAGCTAACTTTTTATCTTATCTAGGAACTTTTGCTGAAATTTTTTAATCCGCCTCTGCCTTAGGGCCCTTGATCGGAATTGATGCAATGGTCCCTTGCTTGCTTCCGGAGAGTAAATTAGTTTTTTTTTCCTCCACTTGGTCATACGCAGTTCGTACTGTTTTTTGACAATAAATTTATTATTAAACCTCAATGTAATATAAAATTTGACAATGAAAATATTCAGCGAATACGAAGTTTTAGTCATTCATTAAGCGAAGTGCATTGCACCCTGAAGTAGTAAATCATAATCCACTATTGGATTTTCTCTCCAAAATATAATAGACAATTTTAAAAGTTCTGTGTGAAGTTAATATCTAAAAGTTCGTAAAGAGAATATGTAAGAGCAACAAACAAGCAAAATGTGTAAAAAAAATTTCATTATATTCGATATTAAATGGTTTTATATCATATTATCTGCATATCTACTGCACGATAAATGATCAAATAGCCGATTTTTCAGAATTCTGCATCTCGGATATGATTTCATCAATACCAGCTTCAAAATTTGATGTATTGATATTTGGCCACAATTTCTGAAATCTTTTAAATAGTCCAATATCTGGACCTGTAGTCGTTAGTGCAAGACTTTTTTCGAATGCATTCTTCAGCGCCAGAATGTGGTGACGACATGGCAAATACATTAAATATTTATCAAGTTATTGTACTAATAGAAGGCAAGTTCAATTTCGTGCACCTGTACACAATTTTAAAAGTTTGAAATAAAATGTTTTCATGTAGTAGTGATATGTAGAGAAATGAAAAATTATATACGTTTTGGAATTATATTAACAAATAATATTTCAAACATTTTGAAAAATTAAGTATAATCTCTTCCTTCAGAATTAAAAAAAAACATAATAGAATTTTTTTAACATTCAAAAACATGTTTAATTTTTAAAATTTTAGTTTTTTTAAACTTGACCTAAATTGTTGACGTACTATATGTAAAATAAATGAAACATATAGTACAAGATACATGTAAAATAAATCTATATGTTTACAAGACTATATGTAAAATAAATGAAAAAGTAAAAAGTAAAAGAGCAGGAGTAGAAAAATTACCGTTGAAGTATCCTAAGAAAAATTGATCTCAAAATTCATTTTCCTGAAAAATAATTCAAAGCATGTCACATTTTATGGCTGAATGTTAACGAATACTTTTCTCAAATGAAATTCAGTGTAATGAAAGAAAGAATTTTATTTTTCTTGAGTAAAAGAAGATTAGTCTAAGAAAATTGCCAATTAATCAGCTCGGGAATTTTCTTAGACTAATCTTCTTTACTCAAGAAATAATAAAACTTTGAATGGTAAACAATGAATGGCATACATACATTAAAGAAACAATGAAGGTATTGGTCACGATGTAAGGCAAATGTAATGGGCGTAGTATTAAAATCATTTAAAAAAATATATTTATATGTCGGAATATGTCCGAATATTAAACTTCCCGTATTATATAATACCGGACTAAACAGGTTTAGTAGTATGTTTTACTTAACTCGACCTCCTTGCATCTACGAGATTCTATTTCCTAAATAGTTTTATGTATTGTGGTATTTGTGAATGGGAAATGTAGTGTGCTATTAAAGCTTATCTACGTGGAGCGATAAGAGATACGAGTTGGGCGGTAGGCTATTGTAGGTAGTTGGGTCGGTTAGCTGGATTTACCCACGGCTCACGCGGAATTGTTAATAGGAGTAGTTAGTAATAGTTTTATTGATACTAGGAGTAGTAAGAGGTGGACAGAAGAAGGAGAGTTCGCTTTTCCGTAGTCACAGCTATGCGAACTGGGACATTATTATGTAAAGCTACAATTTTCCCCCTCCGAGAATTGAAGTCAGGATGATTTGGTGATAAGTAAGATTGCTGAGCCACCGGAAGGGTGGACTATTTTTTAGTTGTAAATAATATAAGAGGTATTGTGTTCAACTTCTCTCTCTCGAGAAGTATGTACGTGGCATTAAAGATTTTCTAGCCCATGGGAGTCTGTCAGTTTCCCTTCTTGGAGGACGAAGCCATGTTCCGACAGACGTAGAGTGACGAAAGCATCGGCGCAAGGGAACAGCACCAGGTAATGCCGTTATCTCAGCTCCCCGCCCTTACATCCGTCTCTCGCATGGGAGAGACTGCTGCGCTGACTCAAGAGGAGGAGCCAGAGGTAAGTATAGGAGACCCTGTTGGTGATGCTTTGCCGCGTTTAATGGTGTCTTTCTTTCATGTTTGTTATTTCAAAGTTATAACTCAATCTATTGCCTTGGTATAAAGTAAAAGAAATGTTACGATAATAAATCATCAATCTTCTTTGTTTTTTCATGCAAATAGTGAACAATGCCGGAATCCTGTAGGCGAGTAACAAGGTGGACTAATAATCCTTTAGAACATCGGTTACCAGCAGACATTTGCCAAATAATGGTCACACAAATTTTAATGAAATGTGTGAAATGAATCTATTTAACATATTAAAATAAAGATATGTTTAGAAACAAGGTATCGTTTCAAGTTTAGACGAAACAACATACAATTTCTGCTACACCTATGTTCCAATATATTTTATATATTATTCATGGGTAGATAGTTTTACATATAAAAATGAAGTTCCTGATTCTTTAAAAATTGAATAGGAAGATAATTCTAATACATTTAAGCTTGACCAATATTATAATAAATTAAATTCACTATCATAAAAAATACATTTATATTATGCAAACATTATCACATTGAAAAACTAAAAACATTTTTACTAAAATTTCATGGAAAGTATGGCATCAAAAAACTAAATAAATCAAAATAAATTTTGGTTCGTCCTACCTGTTTCACCTGGAAACTTTATTTTTTTCCGGCACTAAGAAAACTAAATATTGCAAAACTACTTCCTGGTACTAGAAAAAGTTCTTTCAAAGAAACGCAGTCTTGGCTGCTCTTCTGAAAGTAATTTTTTTCTCAGAAGAAATTCAGGAGCGCTTAAATACTCGTAAGTGACAATAAATGTATTTATTAACGAGAAAGAAATGAGAAAATCAATCGTAAATTGTGATAATCTGTTTCCGTTAGACCTTATCTTATAATTAAATCAATTATTGTTTAATCCATACTAATATATAAAGGTGAAATGCGAAAGTATGTCTATCTGTTGACTACCTAAACACGAATAAACCATTAAACCGATCGTGATGAAAATTGACAACGAAATACACTACGCCTTTCAATATGCAACCCCGTTGCATTGATAAGTGTAGCAGGGTTCTTCATATTCCGAATAAGGAATGTCATGTTTCCTAATTCAGAATGTGATGAAACCCTCCACACACACAAATGCGATAGGGTTGCCTTCTCGAAGGCGCAATGCAGCGCGAGCTATAAATCGAAAAAATTTCGCATCGTTGATCGGTGGGAGTATAACTCACACTTATGGTCAGAGAAACCTGTACAGAGGCAATCGAGGACATACAGGAGGACAGAATCCTAAAAAAGCATCCTTTTTATATCACTTATTCTCCAATAGAAAGTGTTGTGATCGAAAATATTCACGATTACAATGCTCTCTAAATACACATATATGAGAAAATAAATGCGTTGTAGAAACTGATCACGGAAAAGGCAAGTATGTTAGTTTCTGTAACGAACAGGGAAATGTGAAAGCATTACTTTTTTTTTACATTTTTTAGTTATTAAATTCATTTCTCAAGTTTTCCTTTTTTTATAAACATCGTGGTCAAGAAAAGTTTTCATAAACATTTACAAATTCTAAACATAAATAGAGCTATTGAGAAAATTTTAAATGACAATCTTGCTGAGTTCATGTTTTAAAATTTTTTTTTGTATAACTTAGTCGATAATAATAACATAAATTAGTTTTGTTTCTCTATAAAAATTGTCTTAATTGAAATTATTTTAAGCTATTGTTCAAATAAACCTAAAATTTCTTTAATTATATCTTCGCACTACACTTGAAGGAGGGAAGGAAAATAAAACAACAATGAGCAGAGAAATGACATCAGGGAGAACGAGAGAATATCGATAAAGATGATAGGTAGAAAGAGAAAAATGTAGTCAGCTCTTAATACCATCACGGAGATACCCGCGATAGCGTAGTGGTAGATCGTTTCCAGGGGCGATGATACGTTTGTATGCGTACGGATATCGCTAAGAACCTCTCTTGATGGAAAGGAGAAGATGAAGCAACGATGTGGAGGAACGCTGGCTGATATTGATTGCGTATTAGCCAACAACGAACGCTTCGGCGCTGACTGCCTTCACCGCCTTGCTGATGAGCTGCTATTTCCCATTTTCATACTCTCTGGCTGCCAAGGCCACCAAAAATTGGATCGAGGTCACGTGGAGGTATTGATTTGTTTTCGGGATCGATGGTGTACAACATGGAATGTGGTCGAGTCCTCAGACAGATTTAACTTAACTATCATTATATTACCGCAACATAACACACAATAAATTAATAAACAATTATTTGTGTGAGAGAGTTGTTTGGAATTAGAAACAATAAGCAATAAAAAGTACACGAGAACATGATAAAATATGTGCATTTATAATGTACGTTACAATGGTTAATATCAGGTTAATAAAGACGTAAATAAATACGTAATAAAATTTGAACCAGGTATTATAAAATAAATAGTAGCATAAATTAGACGAGAACTTGCAACGTATAAAAGGCGTCAATGAGAATAATGCGAATGAAAAATGAAATTTAATAAATAAATGTGTTCCAACGCATTGATGGACCTTAAATAATGTTCACTTTACCTTGTAATTATCGGTATATTTTGCTACCCTCAAATATAAAATATAGCAGATATTAGTTTTTTTTTTCTTTTATCGTAACCTCACATTCACTTTGCTGACCTCAATGAGCAAATATCAATTTGTATCATTATTTGACGTTATATTTTTTTTATTTCTATCATATCCACGAGTATTTTTGATAGTATTGGTATAAAAATATTATGTTACACTTGCGTAGCGTAACATTTCAGCGAGCTTGCAGCTTATTTAGGTAAATTTCAAATAAATAAAATGGATTACTTAATTTCTTGTATAAATTTCGAATAAATAGTCGGAAAATTTAAGTCAACAAGAAACGAAAACTGGTGACATGTATTTAAGATTCTGAAGATAATGTCTAATATATGCAAATATATCAAATATATCTAACAAATTTATTCAAGTTTAATTGTTTAAATGTGTTTAATCATTAAAGATGGAAGTTTAGAAATCGAAAATAATTTCACAGAGAGCAGTTTTGTCTTATAGAGGCGGGAAACCCTACAGTTCTAATTCACTGGAAGTAGTAAAAGAGTGAAAAATATATTCCAGTTATCTATCAATTTAACTACGAAGACATAGCATTTTCGTTCAGTATTCACCCCGCCTGCTTTTGCCACGCGAATGAAAATACCGAAAACGAAATATTGAATCGAGTCACGTATTTCGAAGGGCAAAGGGAAAAGCACTTCCCAAAAATCTCAAATGTGACGAAACACATCAGAGATTCGTACAGCTTTCTGTTTTAGGGAGGAATCAATGCAAATAAAATTCCTTTGACTCTTTAACCGTGAAAATATAGTCGTTCAAGTAAATATTGGGATACAAAAGGCAAAAAAAACCAAAATTATTATTTCATTTTCGATACTCCTATCCGATTAAATAACGTTGTACATCTGAAAGATGCAGGATCAAAGGTTGAACTTATACTTTTTATTCAATATTTTTTCTTATAACACAAATTCCGATTTGATTTAAAATTGGAATTTGATGAGCTGGCTTAAAAATTTAACGCGGTATTGTGCTCAGAAAATTATTCATAGCCGAATGACTGAACCTTACAATTTCATTATTAAAGATTAAAAAGATATTTCTAACATATTCATTAGTCNATTAAAGATTAAAAAGATATTTCTAACATATTCATTAGTCTAACAAGTCATAATTTCATGTCAACCTAATACTTTGTTGTCTTCCATTAAATTTGACATCACAATGAATCTCAAGTTGTTTTATTTACATTTCGATTTCGATTGAAAGATCGATGTTCAACAAAACAATCGAAACAAAGGAATACTTTGTATCGATTGGTTTGCTGTGACATCATTTCGTTCATTGCAATGCTTTTAGTTTTTTCGGAATTTTCCAATTTTCCGGGAAACTTTTCCAATTTTTCTTTCCCTAAGAGCATTATTTTGACTATTACAAACATTTTTTTAATTACCCAAATTGATCCAGCCGCTATCAAGTGATGCATTTACCAACAAACAGCATTTATTTTTTATTTACATAGATTATACAAGATTTTCTCAGCATTCAGTGTATGAATGGAAATATCCGAAGTCCTGTCAATACTGGCAATGGAGTCATCGTACTTGACTAGAATCTGCGAGAGTCAGCATACAGAATCCATCTCCCTTGGGAGGTCACCCATATTCACTGAGCAAGCATCCGATGCAACAAGCTCTCGGGGATCTGAGTAGCTGACTGCACTCCGTAGGGCGCTGGCGACATGTTTCGGTCTTGTGTATGTTCAGCAAAGCGGAGGCAATCTCCTTGTTCCAGAAGCTTCTCAGGAGGCTCGGGGCAGAAACTTCAGGGTGCGTTGCATTGCTTCGGTTCCACCGAGTGACACGTTGAAGGTATAGCACAATAAAGATGTACCGAGACAAGAATCAAAGTCTCTCCTTCTCAATTCCTTCGCACAAATCATTTGGGGAGGTTGAAGAGTAGTTTTCATGCCTCAATCTCCCCACATCATAAAATAAGACATGAAAGAAATACAAATTAATATGCAATGAAACATGAGACTAGGAAAATGTGAAAAGTTCCAGGTTTGACTATGTAATGGAAGAATACGCAATATGTTTAGGTTTGGTCTAGTCATTTTTATTGCGTCAATGTCAGTGCAGAGTTTATCTTAAACCAAGACTTTTCTCTTCATTTTACCGAAGAGTTTAGGAATGAAAAATTCTGTTTGCGTGTCAATGCGTAGCACGAGAAATGATTATTTGTGTCAGAGAGACTTCTTTTCATTCATAATGCACCGCAAAAACTGCGAGATAGTTTTATTAGTGGCAAGCAGCATCGTGGTATACAGTGTTGAAGCGTTGACGACATCTGGAGAACAAATTGTAGAGTTGGTGATTTTGACGTGAAATTTTATAGAGATTGATAATACCCATAATTTAAGTTAACGAAGGGGGAAAAATGAACATAAAATAAAATTCCTAAGAATCTAGAAAATTGCTAGTAAACCAACTTTCAGAATTCGCAAATAAAACTTTCATATGTAAGCGAATTATACCAAACTTTATGTTATTCTGTTCCGCTTTGACCGATTCCATGTAAAAAAAATTGTGTGATTTTATCAAAGATAGAAGAAAAGAAGAGAGTGTTTTCTAAAATTTCTCGACGCATCTTACATTTTGTAATAAATAAAAATCGGTTAAACCAAAACAAAATTTTATCATTTGGCTGGGGACAAACTAATATACTTATAACATAATCTAGTACATAAAACGTGGCATCATATATTTATTGAAACAAAAAGTAAAAATTAATGGTTTTTTGACTGATTAATCTTAAAACGTAAGTTATGCAAGATTAGTCGTGTTTATTTGCCCTCAATTCAAGTAGTAAATACATTTCTTTCTAATTTTTAAGCACTGATTTTATGCGAATTTCTATTCAATGTAGCAAAACATCATGTTCTTTCGCAGGGTTATCACTTACAGCCGCATTGATGTCATGTTGTCTGCCACATATTTACCTCCGTTTGAAAAGCGGATCAATGTTTTTCAGGGTCAAGTTCATGGTTAGAAGTTATTTCTTACCACTTTCAAGAATAGTTTTGATGTAAAAATATCCTTGGGTAGGTCTCTGAATCCCGTCTTTCGGTGGAAAAGACGTACAGCGTCCGAAATGAAGATCTGAAAATGTACATGAAAAATTTAGATTTAATGATAAACAAATTTTCTCATTAACTTTCTGAGATTTTTAATGAAAAATAATTTGCAAACTTCTTTCGTAAAACAATAAAACATTTTAATAATGACATCACAAGTAGAACGCTTTCTTACGCCTCTAAAAGATGAACCATTTACTGGGGGAGGAAAGACATCACTTGCCATAATATGTATTTAAAAAATGGATCAAAAATTAAGGACTTGATTAAAAATGTTATTGATCGTTTGCTTCAAAGAAGAGTGGAATGGAATTTCAGTATAATATATCGCACAGCTAACCGTTCTTTGACATCTTTGAGGGTTATTAAGAGAACTATAATATGTTATACGTGCATAATTGTAGGCAAACATGAAGTGTTAAGAACGTAATTTCTTACAAGTTATATATATATATATATATATATATATATATATATATATACAGCGAAGATATATCGGCGGTTTCTGATTTATACAAGATTATGTTCGGTCCTGATTCAGTTAAACTCCGTTCGATTCGGTTAAAATTCGGTTCGGTTTTAATTTGAACAAATTCGATTTGGATCGGGTCAGTTTTCCAACCTCAGCCAATCCGATTAAACCGTACCCACCCGAACCGAGTGATTCGAATGGGTAGGTTCGGTTTGTTTACGGTTCGGTTGGAAACCCGTCCGACCCGAAACGATACCCACTCCTAGCTGTGAGTTCGAAGACAACTTACTACATACTTGTTTTGTCAATGGACCAATGCGCGAGGCGAAACCTACCTGGCCGATGCGTTACCCTTCTGGTTTTACCTTCACAAACCGCGTAATTGCACGAGAGTGACTTGAACCTGGCAACATGGCATTGTCAAAGCTAAACGGAAAAGTTTCTCATATTAAAATATTTTAGTTCTAATGTACGAATAAGTTATCTTAAACTAATATCCTTTTTTATGAAATATTATATTTCAAGGTATCTACAGAAGTGCAGATATATTCAAATACATTTTTAAGAAATTCTCAGAATGGATTTCATAGGTGAATAAATAATATCTATTATCAGTTTCGTTTTTGTCTTGAAAAATTTAAATTTCCGTGTCATTGATAATATGAATGAACAGATTTCAATTCTCGCTAGATCAATTGTCATATGTTTACATCCCTCATACCAGCAGTTTAGAGGGGTTATATTATTTTGGATACAATTACTTGAGTCATTCAATGATACCAGAGAAGTTTGTCTTCTCGATTTGTTTATTTCAATTGGATTAATTACATTTTGTAATTAAGGAGTATGACGTAATAAGTAATATATTGTGTAATAGATTAATAATAGAAATGCATTTTTTTTCAAATTTTCATTCCACAAATGCCACATGACTATTTGTTTTCTATTCATTAAAATATTGCCAATTATGGAACTATTAATACGTATGCGTTACGATAAGTGGTTACCTACTCTGACATTTTTGTCAGAATTATTTTAATCTTCGCAGTAATATTTTGGATATATTTACTTTAAGGACACAAAAAAGATAATACAAATTATCTAATTTTTATTTCAAATAACAAGGCAAATCAAATAATATAAAAATAAAAACGAGAATCGCTCCTAAAAATTTCAAATTTAATATATTATTAAAAATCAGAATTTTTATTACTCGTTTTTAAATTCCTCATTTAAGTGACATGGTATTATGTCGAGGTGTAGTAGCCTTACATGTGTCTAGGTAGTCCAACTTAAGTCGCTTAATTTTATTCGCCATACCAAATTCTCTCTCGTGCCACAAGTCGGAACTGTGAGTCCAGTTCCCAACCCCTTGAAGCCATGTGAACGTGACCGTCCAGCAGCGACGAGAGGGTGTCGTAAAGAGTTTATGACCTATCTCACAGTGCCTTCAGCCTCCACTGATTCCATCCACCACATCTCGCGATCTCTCATGCTACCCAGAGGAGACTGACTCTGATATGCATGTGTCACCACCGTTGCGATACACGTTTACGAGCGATTGCGTTCGTAAACAGCAAGGGAGTTATGTTGTCGAAACGATCCCAGAGAAGCAAGTAAAGAGAGACATGTGATTCAAGCAAGATCTTTAAATTTTCTTCCCACAGCTCTGTATATTTACAAAAGTGCTAGCTGAATCAACCTGGCGTTACTCGGGTAAATAGACTGATTACATAAAAGTCACTGTTCATCTCAAATTCATTGAAAAATGTGGATTCCACACATGCCGTTGGTTTTCGAGTTTTTCAATACATGACTCATAAAATTAGAGCTGAAAAGAGAATTATATAAGTACTATTCTGTCTTGGTATTGAGAATGATATAAGTAATAATATACATCATGGAGGGTAAACGTGAACTTCGACCGCGTAGGGAGTTTCTCTATTCATCTCATCGATCCCATTTTGGATTAGATACCAATATTGGTCGTTTCCGGATTGCTTTTAAGAGTAAAATTTGGCCAATTATTCATGTGGACCAAAGTTTATATAAAAAGGTTTCTTTCCTAAGTCCCCGCCGATTTTAATTACGATAATACTCTCAATTTAATCATTTTTTTAAACTTCAGCGTATTGCATTCTGCGTCATATGAAAAGTGAATGGATCTAATAAACTGGAAGAAATTTGTTTTCTAAAGACTAGAACTATAAGACACTTTCAGACACACGTTTCGTTTAGAAAAATAGAGGTTCAATTGAGGAAATTTCTAAAACTTGGTCATTTTTACTCTTTTTCCAATGACTATAATACATTGCATAGTGGGATAATGATAGAATGCTACCTCATCATTCCGCTGTCAATTCCATAGTGCAGCTTTCTCTACCTTGAACCAGTACGAGTTTCATTCGTGTGCTTTGTGATATTCATGCGACCTGAAAGGGGCTCGTGCTCTTACGACAGCGCAAGGACTACAAGATGAATGTGCTCTCGCGCATCTCAATGTTGAGAGCTGTTCCGAAGACAAGGAGACGATCTCCGCGTTAAATTTTAATGTGCGCAATCTTACCTATCTTCCCTACATTTGGATATCTGCTGAAGTATTACAGAACAGTGTAAAGAATGTAATGCTAGAGGAGCTGTGAAATAGTATTACACTTCTCAACTTGAGCTAGGTATTTCAACATCCAAGAGAGAATTTTTTGTATTGCTTTAGGGCTCGTAAAGAAAGAATTACGAATTAGAAAGTGTGGAACATATTATTTAGGTTTATGTTTTAGGAAATAGAACGTACTGTAAAAATGCTGTAAGAAATAATTGTTTGAGCTGTATTTAGTCCTTAAAGTTTAAATAATGGATTCTAATAGCAAAACAATAATATTGTTGCGATTTTTACTTACGAGAAGTAAATTAATTTAAAAATGAAATTAATTTCCTATACCCAATTAATTCAGTTTATTTATTAGTCTTTTAAATAGTAAAAACGTTTTTAAGACAGAAAGGACTCTTAGCATTTTAAACATTGTTGTAACATCTGGACCAGTGCAGTCTATAGATTTTTGAAATATTAACATTTTCAAGCATTTTGCTAGCCGGAAATTCCTAAGGAGATTAAGGGCCGGGCCCGTCGCCGCCAAATAAGGAAAAATACCCGCCTCTAAGCCTATCCGCTTATTGTGTAGAGGCTGAACAATTCCCATCTACTTCTGAAAACTGAGATGAACGCCTTCAGAAGAAAAGTGAGTGTGGAGGGAATCTTCCAGTGGTCGCCAAAAATAATGGTCAGTCGAAAGGGACGCAGTATTCTCAGAAGCTGAGGGGTGACCAAGCTGATGTAGAGTGGTCAGTACAGTAGCGAGGGTGTAGTCACGTGACCTCCGCTCCTGTATATATTGGGAGGATTGCAGATCCTAAGTGACTTTTCAGACCTTTCTGCGGAAGTTTATGGAAGTACGCTGGTTATTTGAAATGTAACTTGGTTATTTTTAGTCTTCAGACCACTGAGAATTGTCGCGGTAATTCTATTACATTGCTATTAGGCGCGAATGACGTAACTTGGAACAGTTATTTCGGGATAGCAACTTGGAAACTTTTGAGATTCGGATAATCTGGGTAGATTTCCGAGTTAATTCATAACACCAGTATCTATATCTGTGTGTAATTGTTGCTTTCAGATAGCAATAACCCTGAAATAACAAATTCAAACTTGTATTTATGATTTGAGAATTTGTCAACATTTGTAAATATTCAGATCTCTATTTCATTTGAATTAAATATTTTATTGTTATTACACGTGTGTGTTGATTGCTTGGGGAAACCAAGCTTGTGGCAACGAACTCTACCATAAAGGTTGTGGTTTATGGTTGAATCCCGCTTCTACCCAAAAAATACGCACATCGTATCTGGGCTTGCGGTGTGCCGTAACAATTGTGTTGTTTGATACAAGGAAAGAACTTCTGATAAAAGCACACGTTGAAATTTTCTAATGATATTTTTAAAACTGCTATAAATAATGACCTCCTCTTCGTGGTAATACTTTAGAAGAGAGTTTTACTATGTAAATGACATATTATCAAAATACATTAAAAGTATTATAATGATACATTAAAAGTATTATAATGATAAAGTTGGTTAAATCGTGACATCTTTTTCATATAGGAAGAAAATCAAGTCCTCAATAATATCTGGTACCCTCTAATAAAGGAAAAAAAATAGTATCACAATTTCCCACCATTATTCTTCCTCCTACCTGGTTGTCGTCCTCCCATTGGTTCCCCTCCTACCGACTGCCCGCAGGAGGGAGACTACCTCGGTCCTTTATAAACTCAGTTTCCACACCTGAGATTAAATTTCGTAGTAGCTCCTGAAGAGGCCAACAAAACGTTGAGTTTTAACATACAGACGCGGCTTAATACCCCGAAAGAATGTTTAAATGTTGATCAAGTTAGCTGTGAAAGCCTGCATCACTATCTCTTTCACGGTTCTTGAAGAACGATTGCACTTCTTTGGAAGTCAAGAAACCAAGCATATTTCTCGGGAAGCAAAAAAATTACCACTGACCTATTAGTATATTACTTTTTTAGCATTCGCTAACTTTTTTTCTTCTAAACTTGGCAAGTTACATAAATTGAAATAAACAACACGGGAAAATATATTGAAATAAGCAAATGTTTGCGTTCGGGAACCGAACGAATCTTTTACATAATATGCAAATGTCCCAGAAAATTTGCGTTCTGTTTTTGAGTAACCGAACAGAGCAATCCAATCACAAAAATTACATTTGTGCTGTGGAATATTAAAAGGTAAGATGTTGTTTCATCTTTAACCATTTCCTTTGCGATACAACAGTTTTTAAAAAGATCATCAAGAAAAATCCAAACGCTCGTTTGGCTGAAGTTATTCGAGAACTGGACACTTACACTAAAAAACTCACAGAGTAATCATCATAGGACACAGTAATCATCCTCAGGTCATCGCAAANGTTTGTTTAATTCTCACTTCTCAGAAGTTGGTAAAATAACGAACTCAATATATCCAAATCAATGTCCTCCAATTATTACCACCCACATACCCAATTCTATGTTCACTTCCGAAACTAACGCCAGTGAAGTCATAAGAATCATCAACTCATTAAAAAACAAATTTTCAACAGGCGTAGATGATATACCCGAGTTTATAGTTAAATTTTCGTCCCATGCTATATTAAATCCACTCATAAATATTTTTAATAGTTCTTTATCGGAAGGGATGTTTCCTAAAATATTTAAGACAGGTAAAGTGAAACCTTTACACAAGAAAGGAAACAAACTTAATATTGGAAATTACCGACCAATATTTCTACTACCCACTTTCTCAAAAACCCTAGAAAAATTGTTGTATAAGCGTCTTCTAGATTTTTTATCAAAAAATAACATTCTCTCTGACGATCAACACGGTATTAGGAAATCCTTTTCCACTACAAGCGCCATATTTTCCTTCTTAAACGATTTTACCACAACAATAGACCGTGGAGAAAATCTTAAGGGTGTTATTCTTGACTTATCCAAAGCATTCGATGTCATCGATCACGAAATTCTCCTTTCCAAATTGCATTTTTTAGGCATTCGTGGACATCGATGGCTAACTTCTTATTTAAAAGATACATATCAACAGGTAGAAATATCCTATACTAAAAATAAAATAGTTGAGCGTTGTCTTTCAGAAACAAATCTACTTACTTGCGGAGTACCCCAAGGATCAATTCTCGGCCCTATACTCTTTTTGTT
>NNCF01126622.1:398209-437338 GCA_002313205.1 Laupala kohalensis | reverse complement strand
ATTTCACAATAGTATCATAAAATCTTTACCCCAGGTTTCTCTTTCTTTAAACGGAACACAATTAAAAACTGTTACGAATACAAAATTCTTAGGTCTCCATATTCAAGACAACCTCAAATGGAATTGTCACGTTGACAATCTTAATACCCAATTAAGCAAATTGTGTTACGCATTCCGAAACTTAGTTAACACAGTTAGTCCACGTATTTCCCGTTGCGTATATTTTGCAAACGTGTACTCTCATTTACGTTACGGCATTACCTTCTGGGTTAATTCCGGTCAGAGTATTCACACTTTCAGAATTCAGAAGAGGATAGTTCGGATAATTTATAAATCTCACCCCCGAAACTCTTGTAAACCTTTATTCATGTAATTAAATATCTTAACACTTCCCTGCATTTATATTTATGAAACGGTCGTGTTTGTTAAGACCGAATTACTGAAGTGTCACTCTTTCTTTATACGAAACAGTCTCGTTCACGAACATATTAATTATATTAGTTGTGTTTTACGACGTATGGTTATTCGTTCGTAACAAGAACATTATCTAGAGATTCAAACTAAAAAAATGGCATAACAAAAGAAACAATATCATAAAATTTGTAACAACTCATTAATAGTAGTGTTATGTATCCAAAAACTGAAATTAGGGTCTCGAAAATCAATTCTCTTCAGTTTTCGTAGCTTTTTAACGATGTATTAAATTCATTATAATTGCAATTAGCTGAAAGAAAACTTCGTGCATGTTAGTACTAAAAATCTTTAGTACGTAATTTTGTGACGAATCTTAAAATCAGAATAGGCCGCATCGATTGCAGAACCATTATATATGCTGTAAAGTGCAAGAAACCTCAATAAACAATAACAAGCTACAGAAAAATCTGCTAGAAAATGAAGGAAAAAGTGACTGCTTACATTTGTAGATTGGCATGGCTCATGGTTGTAATATGTTGTAACATGGCCTACTTTGTCGTGGTTTCTAATATCTCTTTCATACAGTACAATCGAAATAAATATTTATGAATAGGTATTTCGTTGCGAGGAATACGAGGTAAGATCCTGTTTTCCACTGCGCATTCCTCACTTGCTTTATCCTAGAATTTTGAAGTGATGAATATTTTCATTCACAGTGAACGATGTCTGGTTTCCGCATCATAACACGATTATTTCACCAAATTGTTAATGCTGACCGTTATGTCCAGGATCTGTTTGAACCAATTGTACATCAACTCACGGAAGATGAAAGACTCAACGGATATTTTCAGCGACAGCACACACCGCCATGAAGACCTGGTTACGAGTGCATGAGGTATTCGGTGAGGGGAGAACAGTCAGAAATTTCCTGGTCACTTCCATTACCTGATCACTCTCCCAGGGATTTTTACTTGATGGGGGAAATGAAGGGTCAGGTATACTCAAATAATCTGGAAGAGCAGCAGAAAACACTGAAAACGCTATTACTTCTATAAATCAAGTAGACCTGCTATACGTGTCTCATAGTTTGTTAAATCGAGCACAGCGCTGTCTTGATGAAAATGAAGTGTTACAAGCTCCGAAGGGAAGGGTTACGGAAGGAACAGAAAGGTTTGGGGAAAGGTTTAGTATCCTTTGGTAACCCTCTGAACGAAGGCGAACAAAGAAGGGTTACGCTAAGCTAAGGCCATGTTAACCCACCGACGACTCATATAAAAATTATATTATTGTATACAATTAAGAGAAAAAATTAATTTTTTTGAGAAGTTAGCTTAATGATACATGTTGTGATGATTATTTTTGATAAATTGAATGAATCGCATGCCGAATACGTTGACTGGGACATGAAGACAAGTCAAAAACAGAAGACGAGAATGAAATCATTCTGTCTCACCTGACTTGCTCTGGATAAAATAACTCTTTACATTTGTCGCTTTGAATTTTTACAAACATCAAACTATATTTGATCTTTCTCGAAAAACTTTTTCAGAGCATAATACGTGGGATTTTTTAGAGAAATTATTATTTAGAAAATGTTTAGTACTTTTTCTTTCAAAGGGTTAAAGAAGTATGGCTACAAAATATATCAGTTTAAAAAAAATATAAGTACCCGCCGGTAGGGATTGAACTAGCGACCAGCTTCACGTTTCTCAGTGCTCCTGAGCTCAAAGCGACTGCGCCACAACACGCTTTGATGACCCGTGAATTTGTTGTTGTATTTCAATACTACATTAATCCTTTTCTGATTTAATATAACATTCTCCGTTCTTAATTATGTCAGTAAAGTATTCCACTTGTTTTACCCGCGAAATGAATCGAAACTGTCAAATCTGTGGTAAAAAGTTAACATTGTCGCAATTCGCGGAGTTGCCAACTGGGTTCTATTTCTCATCGGCTACGTCCGGTGTCGTCAAGTTATGTTGTGATTATTTCACAATCTACTGGATACGACAGAAAACTATACGTCAGAAATGGACGTCGTTAGTCCGATAGAGTAGGTCTTGGATTATCTGTCTCAAAAACATCATCCTACCGTGATCCATGAAGATACAAGTTCAGTGCTTACAAGGGCTCCTGGTTTTGTTTCGCGTTCGATATCATCCTCAAATCGGCGAGAAAATGTTTCGAACTGCGTTAACTAATGTTCATTGTCAATTACTAATTTTTTTGGTGCGATAAATGTTTGTACTAGAAGAATAGGTTTACGTTTTGTTATATTGATTGATTTTATTCAGTTGCTAGCAAGATATGGAAGATCAATATGACAATTACTGTTTATATTATATTATATTATTTTAATAAGTAAGTGTTGACAAACTTAACCTATAATGCTTGAAGTATGTTTTATTCTCTTCTGTGATGCTAATTTTCTTCTAATTTCTATGGGCTCTAATGACCTCGATGTTGACGAGCCCTAAAGCCCCACAAAAAAATCTTCTAATTTCTGAAATATGCTTATAGGAAATCTCATGAGAGAGAAATGCCATGGAAACTGTTTATAAAGAATTGTAACCCCACAAAATGATCTGGTGTTCATTTCAAATATTTCCAAGAGAATACAGTTGTTAACAAACACTTACGAGGATGATGCGGGGAAGATGATTGTAATAAGTTAAAACTTGTGCCATGAACTGCTTCCTACATATTCCCTCGTTTACCTTCAGAAACAAACAATGGAAGGATCCACAAGGGAGAAAAATCCTAGGGAAGAACATGTGGAGAAAATTAAAAAGTGATTGTAGAGCAACACAACCAAAAACTAAAATTACATTCTGGTGTAGTATAGCCAAAGAAACAAATCAAATATGGATCAGGATTTTACTCTGTGATGATTAGGTCACATTTTAAGTATGTATTTTTGAAAGTGTTACCTTCGTTTCCTAGAAATGTAAATTAATAATGATTTGAAGTGTGAGGATTGTGTTTTTAACAGAATTTGAATATAATTGCAACATATCGTATGGAAGTGGTATAATTAGAATCACAAATTACTTATAAATATTCCTATAATTTCTTATACTTATACAGTGAAGTAAAGAAATCAAATCTCATTGCCTACAAGTGATGTGTATTGTCAAAAGTAATTTCACATAATTTGCGTTTCTCTTAAGTTCTTCATATGTATGAAAAGCAATTAAATAAATATAGAAAACGTTTGTCTCAAATATGAACTAATAACACAAAAGTTTAATTCTCGTGTTATAAATAATATAAAACTACTTAAGAAACAAATAAATTACATGTTCTAATAATATAATGATCTACAATATAACAATTTTTAGTAATCGTCCAACCCAAAAAAATAATCAGAGATCAATAATATGAAAACCTCGTTTCAGATATGAATAAATAAAAAAAGAAAAATCCCTTTTATTTATTCCAATCAAATTGAAATGTATTAACTCATATTAATACCATAGGTTCATTTCTATATCTTTCTTTGTATTTCTTTCTTTCTCTTTCTGTCTCTTTCTTTCTCTTTCTTTCTCTTTCTTTCTCTTTCTTTCTCCTTCTTTCTCCTTCTTTCTCATTCTTTCTCTTTCTTTCTCTTCCTTTCTCTTCCTTTCTTTCTTTCCCTTTCTTTCTTTCTTTCGCCTTCTTTCTTTCTTTCTCTTTAATTCATTTTTTTCTCTCTTTCTCTTTTCCTTTCTTCTTATCGTTCTTCCTATCATTCTTTCTTTATCTTTCCTCCTATTTCTTTCTCATTCTTTCTTTCTTTTTCTTTCTTTCTCTTTCTTTCTTTCTTTCTCGTTCTTTCTCTTTTTTTCCATCCTTCCTTTCATTATTTTTCTTTATTTCCGACTTTTCCTTTAATTCTCTCACTTTCCTTCGTTCATTCCTTCTTTTCTTTCCGCGTTTTGCCTTTCATTCTTTCTCTCTTTCCTACTCTCTTTCTCTCTCTCTCTTCTCTGTCTCTCTTTTACTCTTTCTTTCGTTCTTTAATTCTTTTTTATTTTTTCTTTCTTTTCTTTCTTTATCCCTCCATTCCTTTCTTTCTTTTTTCTTTCTTTTTTTCCTTGTTTCTTTTCGCGTTGTGTCTTTCTTTCCTTCTTTCACTCTATCTCTCACTTTTCTCTATCGTAGTTTTACTTTTTTCTGTCTATCTTTGTTTCTTTCCCTTTCCCTTCACGTGTAATGTCTAACGTAATTTTTATTGTCTAACGTAATAAATATAGAAAACTTTTGTATAAAATCTAAATTAATAACACAAAATTTTATTATTCGTATTATAAATCACATTAAACTACTCAAAGAACTAATAAATTACATGATCTAATAATACAGTGATTTACAATATAACACTGGTTGTAATCGTGCAGCATATAAAATCGTGATCCGAGATTAATATTACAAAAAACATGTTTTAGATTACAACAAATATAACTAAAACTGAAATCTCTTTCATTAATTTATTCAAAAGAAATTGTGAAATACAGCAACAGATTCTTGTTTTCTTTCTTTGTTCCTACTTCTCTCTTTCTCCCTCTCCCTCTCCCTCTCTCCCTCTCTTTCTCTTCACCGTCACTGGATACACCGTCATTGGATGTGAATTCGCGACTAAGGACGTTCGTATGGGTGGAAGATTCCAAATACAATGAGAAACATGTGATGCACACTATTTTCTATTCTCCTTTAAAAATAACATTAAAATTACATATCTACAAACACACTCTTTCACCATTGGTAAAGGAAAAAGTACGCCATGTGAGTGGAAATTATTTCACTGCATCTATACCAAACTTTACCGATAATGCAGATTAAACATATACTAATTACACTATAAATACAGTATATTTAAGAAAAATAAAATAGTTGGAACAGTTCTTGAATATTTTTCAAAAGTATACTTTGACCTTCAAATGAAGTAGCCTTTGCGTTCAAGTAAAGCGAAAGTTTAAATCACCTGCGCAAATTATCTCTCTTTCTAGGTATTCCTGGTTGAAATTATTTTTTTCATCCACGACTATAAGAAGAAAGGTTTGAAATACCTTATCTGATCAGACGGACTCGTGTTACTCTGTAGAGGGGAATTTGAGTTTATGGAGCTTCGTAAAATTGGACGATGCGATTGCTATTTTATTGCTACGAAAACTGTTAGTTTAAATTAATAGAGCATATACCTTTTTTTCTTTAGTAGACATTGTTCTCCAAATGTATAATGTTGTAAATCTAGATGCTATATGAATAAATATTTATTGAAAATATGGTTTGGATATATATTAGACCCGTTTCCTACTCAAAATTTTTATTAAAATAAAGTTTTAATACTTGGGGTATAATTACGAACACGTGAATTTCTTTTAGTATCATTGTTTTCTTTAAATATAAATTATTTGCTTTTAAATTCAATATAAATTTTTTTTGCGCATGTTTATTGCAATTTGATGTTGACGAGCCCTAAAGCCCCACAAAAAAAATTATTGCAATTTTGAAGAACTTTTCTAATTTCCTCGTAAAATATATCATTGAACACTTTCATTTACACCTGAAGAAACTAAAATATGGAATCTTAAAGAGAGCATGAATAGAAATAATTTTATAGAAACTTTTTCGTAAACTGCCATGCCACGTTGTCATGTATATTGTAATTGCTCAGCGTATGTTTTAAGAATTTCCTAAGCAATGTGAGCATGAATTAATGTTTCGTTCTTTTCAGCTCCCAAACAGATATTACGAGCTGAATTGTAGTATAAACCATTTTCAAAAATCAGTTCAGTTTGCGTGTTTTAGTCGGTTTGACAATGAATGACATTCTTTTTTGTATATAATTGTAGATGGGAAAAACGCAAATATGGGGAAAACGCAAATATGGGAAAATCGCATAAATAAGAAAAACGCATATATGGGAGAAACGCTTATACAGGATATCTGATAAACGCATATATGGAATATATGAAAAACGCTTATATGGGACGATTAGCCCAGTGCCGGTTTACCCAAAAGTCGAATAAATCCAGAATCGGATTAGCTCAGAGTCGTATTATCGCAGAGTCGTATTATCGCAGAGTCGGATTATCGCAGTCGGATTATCGCAGAGTCGGATTATCGCAGAGTCGGATTATCGCAGAGTCGGATTATCGCAGAGTCGGATTATCGCAGAGTCGGATTATCGCAGAGTCGGATTATCGCAGAGTCGGATTATCGCAGAGTCGGATTATCGCAGAGTCGGATTATCGCAGAGTCGGATTATCGCAGAGTCGGATTATCGCAGAGTCGGATTATCGCAGAGTCGGATTATCGCAGAGTCGGATTATCGCAGAGTCGGATTATCGCAGAGTCGGATTATCGCAGAGTCGGATTATCGCAGAGTCGGATTATCGCAGAGTCGGATTATCGCAGAGTCGGATTATCGCAGAGTCGGATTATCGCAGCGTCGGATTATCGCAGAGTCGGATTATCGCAGAGTCGGATTATCGCAGAGTCGGATTATCGCAGAGTCGGATTATCGCAGAGTCGGATTATCGCAGCGTCGGATTATCGCAGAGTCGGATTATCGCAGAGTCGGATTATCGCAGAGTCGGATTATCGCAGAGTCGGATTATCGCAGAGTCGGATTATCGCAGCGTCGGATTATCGCAGAGTCGGATTATCGCAGAGTCGGATTATCGCAGAGTCGGATTATCGCAGAGTCGGATTATCGCAGTTGCTTTCCGGGTGTAGGATTATCGCAGACATATTATCGCAAAGTCGAATTATCGCAGTATCAGATTATCGCAGTGTCAGATTATCGCACTGTCAGATTATCGCAGTCACATTATCGGAGAGTCGGATTATCAAAATATCGGATTACCACAGAGTCGAATTATCCCAGAGTCGGTTTATCCCATATCGGATTATCCCAGAGTCGGATTACTGCAGTGTCTGAATATGGTAGTGTCACATATATCACAAACGCATATATCACAAAAATGTATATATAAGAAAAACGCAAATATGGGAAAAATCATATATGGGGAAAATTGATTTATGGGGAAAATGCATATATAGGATATGCGAAAAACTCTTATATGGGAAGTTTAGCCTAAAACCGGTTTACCCTAGAGTCGAATTAATGCAGAATCGAATTAACCTGATGCCGGATTTTCGCAGAGTCGGATTACCCCAAAGTCGGACTACCTCAAAGACGGACAACCCCAAAAACGGACTACCCCAAAAACGAACTCCCCCCAAACACGAACTCCCCGAAAAACGGACTACCCCAAAGACGCATGACCGTCAAAGTCGAATTACCGCAGAGTCGGATAACCGCAGAGTCGGATTATCGCTGAGTCGGATTAACCCAGAGACGGATTACCTCAAATTAGGATTACTGCAAATATGGAAAACACGCATATATGGCAAAAACGCATATATGGGAAAATCGCGTATACGGGAAAAACGCATATATGCGATATGGGAACAACTCACATATGGAATACACGAGAAATGTATATTGGAAAAACGCATATATGGGATATGCGAAAAACGCATATAAAGGAAAAACGCCTATTTGGGAAATGCAAAACGCATATATGGGGAAAACGCATATATGGGAAAAACGCATATATGGGATATTCGAAAAACGCATATGTGGGATATTCGAAAAACGCTTATATGGGAGGCCAGTGCCGATTTACCCAAGAGTCGAATTAATCCAGAGTCGAATTATCTTGATGCTGGATTACCGCAGAGTTGAATTACCCTATAGACGGACTACCCCAAAGTCGCAAGACCGACAAAGTCGGATTACCGCAGAGTCGTATTATCGCAGAGTCGGAATATCGTAGTGTCAGATTATCAAAGTATCGGATTATCGAAGTGTCAGATTATCGAAGTGTCAGATTATCGGAGTCATATTATCGCAGTGTCGAATAAACGCATATATGCGAATAACGCATATATATGTGAAAAACACATGGGATACGGGCAAAACGCATATATGGGAAATGCGAAAAACGCATATTAAGGAAAAACGCCTATTTGGGATATGCGAAAAACGCATATATGGGATTAGGAAAAAACGCCTATATAGGATGATTATCCTAGTGCAGGTTTAAGAGTCGAATTAACCCAGACTCGGATTACCCCGAAGCCGGATTATCCCAGAGTTGGATTATAGTGTCGGATTATCGAAGTGTCAGTATATCAGAGTCATATTGATACATTCCCCTTTATTTATCCTCTAATTATTAAATTTCGGTGCCTCATCCCAGTGCTTTAGTCCATCAATCAAAGTCGATTTCTACTGCTATCGACCTTGTAGAGGTTCGATCGAATAAATTATTTTATTATTTACTTAAAAATCATTACTCCCTAGGCAATACATGTATCATCCGTATATCTGCGAGAGGAAGGACCGGCTGGGACATGAGTTCGAGTCACGGATCGCTGCTTGTAGTCAACAATAGAACACAGTACACACTACCAAGAAATAACATGAATTTAATATATATCAAGTTGGAATCATGAAACCAACGAAGAAGCCATGCAGTCTACAATACATACTTTACAGTTGACCACAACACTACAGAATGCGAATATAACTCACTAATACTGAGAATGAAACTGAGACGGAACGCATATATGGAATATGCGAAAAATGCATATATGGGAAAAACGCATATGCGGGAAAAACGCATATATGGGATATGCGAAAAACGCATATATGGAATATGCAATAAACGCACCTATGGGAAAAACGCATATATGGGATATGCGAAAAACGCATATATGGGATATGCGAAAAACGCATATACGGGATATTCGAAAAACCCATATATGGAGTATGTGAAAAACGGATATTTGGAATATGCAATAAACGCATATATGGGAAAAACGCATTTATGGGATATGCGAAAAACGCATATATGGATTATTGAAAAACCCATATATGGGATATGCGAAAAACCTATATATGGAATATGTGAAAAAAGTATATATGGGAAATATGCGTGTAACCCCCAGCGAGCAAGGCGAGTTATTTTAATATGCTCATATTCTTTTATTCAAAAGAATGATTTATTCTGATTCTGAGCAACTCTGAAGTGAAGCTAGTAATACACGATCATGTTATACTGACCTTGACACATCATTATTAAATGAAGGAGAAGTACATTAGACAGTTTGTATAGTCCGAACAATTTTAATATGAAATAAAAATTGGGAAGTCGGGAAGGAGAATCGTAACCCTTAACTTTCGGTAACACTTCCAGTGTTTACTTTCAGCTTTGCGTCACCCTTCGTTCAGCATGACTTGACATATCTCCAAACGAAGGCGTCAACGTACCTTTCCGTAACCCTTTATTTTCATTAGGGTACATCGACGTTGACGACGGTGACCATTTCCAGCATTTTCTGTGATGAGCAGTACTCTTGTTTGTTAACGATGCTCAATTCCGTTTAATGTCTTATTAACATTTTTCTGGGCCAGTTTTATTTTGTCCACATGTATGTGTGTATTATTACAAACTAAACGTAATCAAAGGCTTCTAGGATCTTTCAAAATCCCAATTATGAACAAGCTGTATGGGACACTAATATGATCTTTCTTTACTTTCGGAACAATATTGAATGGAATAAAAACATTATTAATTATATTCTTAATAACACATACTCGATTTTGCAAAATAATGCTAATGATATCTAAGGCATTAGTATTAACAATAATAAATTTATTCCCTCATGAAAAAATATTTATTTGGATCTACAAAAAATATATCGTATTAGTTTCATTCTTCTGTATATTTTAGTTCTGCATTGAAAATATAATTTAATTTCTCGTTCATATTACATATTTTTTCCCATAAGCATTGAATAACTAATCTATTTAAAGATGCGCAATTTATCACTTTAATTACAGGACACTAAATAAAATATGAGATGTTTTTGTCAAATTACTTCACTTCTTTTCTCTCTTTCACATATCTCAAATTACCATTCTTTGCAACCTTTCTTTCAAGAGGTTCATAACCACGTCGATAAGTGTACAGGATCAAAATGGATAGCCCCTCCGCATCAAAGCACCAGGATTGGCCTTCCTAACGTCCCAAGCAAGCGCTGGCCATTCTATATCGACCTACAGAGTCAATGAAATCAGACCCGTGTGGTCCTCCCATCTCTAGCCAACGATATTCGCCACAACAAGCTAAACTACCAGAATACTCACAAGAGCAAAGGAAAAGAGACGAGGGCACAATGAACAAAGACGAGCTCTTCTGAGTAGGACGAGAAGTCGATATCTAGTGAGCCCTTTCCCTACGCCCCCTTCTTACTGCGGCGAAAGGCTTTTGCTACGAGCCCTGGCTCTCGAAGGTCAGGGCCGTCGCATTGTAGGAAAATTGGGAACCTAACAAGCTGCTTTTGCGTCCATGAGAATGATGGAAGACTCATTCTGAACACTCGTAAGTAAGTCCCCAATAAAAATATTTAATCCATTTCATAATCGATTTCGGAAGTAGTAAGTGATTTAATAGTATAATAAGATAAATAAATAAACGATATTGTCAAAAACGCAGTTCCAAACTGAGTATGACCACGTGGAGGATAATATAATTTTACTCTCCGGAAGCAAGCAAGGGACCATCCTACCAATTCCGATCAAGGGTCATAAAATAGAGGCGGATTTCACATTTCAACATACCAGTAACGATAAAAATAGTTCAACACGTGTTATAGTATTAACATAATACCAACAAATATTGTATTTAATAAAACACAAACAGTAATTTCACAAGTACGTATTACAAGCAAACTATAAATTTTTCGGAAAGTATTGTTGATAAATCGTAACTATTAAATAACACTAAATTCGCTAATAATTATTACAATAGACGCCACCCTAGGTAACAATCTAGTGAGTCTCTGTAAAAAATCCCCATGAAGAAAAGTGACTTACAATTTATTTAACGATTTGTTCCATTTATAGGTGTGTTACTCACATTATGTCACAAACGAGGGGGGGGAGGATACACAAACTTCCCCTTTTGGCGCCTTGTGGTCCCATAATTTTCAATTTTAGAGAAGAATTCAAGCGTATTTATCGAAGTGCTTTTAGATTGAATTGGGGTCTTCAATGGATATACTAAATGCCGTTAATATAAACTTCATTGACAAAGTTTGCAGTACGTTTTGATTAGAGCCTGCTGATTTTATGAAGCGAATAAAAACCAACTTCTACATCCTATTTTAGAACAAACACTTACTTGGGAACGTAGAAGTTGAAAGAGAATTGGACAAATATTCTTCAAAAAAATTAACTGACGGATGATACGACATAAAATACTCATATGTAGTATTTAGTTTATTTAGTACTTCAGTTCTTACTTAAAGACTAACAGGAAAATATACTGTAGTTTTATGATTACTTTTTTAATACATTAAAGGAAATATATGAAATACACGAGATCGAAATTCTTTTGAGACTATTAATTTCAGGTGGAAATAGCCATATTGATAAGAAATTAATGAAACAAAAACGTATTTTGAGTTTTAGTGATTAGTCAATTGTTACAGGAAAGACGTTATAGGAGAGTACAAGTGGTAAAATTTGAATTTTGAAATCTCATATTTCCATCTAATCCGATTTCACGATTTTATGAAGAATTTAGATTTTTTACATTTTAAACAAAAAACCTCGAGAAAATTCTTTACCTTCAAACCGAAATATGAATCCATTTGAACTATGTGTGAATATATTTCCATTTTCAATTCTAATTAGTTTTAGAACCTTGACCTTCATTTTAAAACAAATAATTTTTACTTGTAAATCTATACCAACTTTATTGTCTCTTAAGTTTCCTTCCTTCCCAAATACAACTCACGACATTTTTAAGCTACTTTCATCAAATGTGCCCTCTATATCCTATCTTTTACTTAATAAAGGAAGCTGCTAATATTTTATCTCTATACCACTTTCCATGTCAAAGAGCGCACTGTGGTTACATTCGAGATGCGGTAGATCGGAGAAACACGAGTTAGGATTCATCTTACCTCGAAAGTTACATCTCATTTCAAATTAATATATTTCTGCGGGGCTTTTAAATTGCAAATTCAGTTTCTGGTTTGAGTGAGACGCCAAGTTGTTTGTAATTTAATCTTCTGTCGACGACAGCGACGAGAAAGTGTGCTAAAACTTAATATTCATGAAAGATACTGAGAAGAAACGACAAAATAATAATAATAAAAAACGAAAATACAGTACGCCATTTTAGGTAGATAAGAAATCTGTCAATAGTAAAAAAAATTAATCCTTTCTAAAAACATTAGACATAAGTATGGACTTAAATAAACATAATTAATTTAAACGGAATATATAATACGTTACCCTCACCCTACAAAATGTTAAGCAAATGAAGAAACCAACAATCATTAAATTGCTCATCGTATCAAAAAATCATATACTCTCAGTATATTGGTAATAAGTGTCAAAATCCTTTTATAAACCACACATTAAAAGTCCTAAAGTTTCCTGAGTATTTTAACGCTTGGATGTAGCTTACTCGAGATAGAAGAGTAAAAATCAGATGGTTTTAGTGAAAGGGAAGTACAAAATCTATTTCCATCTGTTATGGAAATACGTTAGTTTATATCGTCTTAATTCTTTTACATTGTTATACAGGAATTCATGACTGATTACTTGTTTATAGACCACTAACTAGAAATGACAAGATGTGACAAATCATTCAGATGTATATTATGAAAGTTTATTTAGTTTTCCAAATCTCTTTGCAAAACTTTTGCAATTCTGTGAGAAGAATTGGAGAATATAAAAACACAATTTAATCATTTTCATAACTTTTCTCTTCAAACATTACAATACGACAAACTGTGAAAATGTAGTTACGGACATATTTGTAAAGATGGAAATTCTTGGTAAATTGGGCGGACTAATGCCATAGTATTGACGCGAATCAAAGAACATTAACGAAATGAAATATCTTTATGTCATTACACGGCGTAGATTAAGATAATTTGTTATATTGGGAAAATGTTAATGGAAAAATTATGAACTAAATTACTTCAAACGTAATACTTTTGAAAAGATGCATATTAAATTTACAACAAACAGAATTAATTTAAAAACGGATACAGGCAGGTTATCTGAAATCTATAATCGTTTTATTTTAATTGTTCTGAAGCTTTGAAGATCTGTTTTTTTATTAATTATTATTCTATAGATCTTTTACATATATTTTTATTTTTTTGTTTACATCATGATCTCAAGATTATTTTTATTTATGTATATTAATCAGAAGATGACTAAAATTAGAAGTGTATTAAAACATAAAACTAGAGTATTTACTAGTTCGTATAAAATATTACAATATTAATATGATAGAATATGAATATATTATCAATCACAAAACGATGTTACCTCATGTAACATCTGTAGTTGTGAACAATACATTTTACGAATCATTTCCAGAATCCCAAGTGGTGGAGCGATTTCTATACATCAGATTCCATTCAAGCACTTTCTTTCTTCGTCTCGTCTTCCTTCTCCGTCCAGAAAATTTGCTTCACCACCCTGCCGTGCTTAAAGGCGGAACAGGAAATTGGACGACGGAGGCGTCGGCGTAGGGGCCAAGTACACCATTTCCTTGGCCATTTCCTCCCCAACCAGAACGCGCCGCCCCGCGCCTGCCGCCACATGAGTGGTCTTGCATCCACTCCCTTCCACTTTTTCACAGTTGTGAGCATCAAGCTCTTCGCTCAGATTCATATGATGCTCTTCGTCTTGTATTTTTAATCGCGCTGCCTTCTTTCTTCTTGTGTTCAAGATGGGGTATATTTTTTATTAGGTAAGGAAATAAAGAGGAAAGATGTGAAAATATATGTAGAGAAAATAATTCTACATGATAAAGTATGGAAAAGGTAAGTAACTCAATAACTATTGCAACTTCTATTGAGCTTAAACCGTTTTCCTGTTTCTCTCAATATATGTAACATTCCTTAAAAACGGGATACAAGTCGCTTCTATCTTTAGTCAAATACCAACATATTTTCCAAAGAGCAATAACTTTTGACTCACAACCTCCTACTTGAGGGGGAAAGTTTGCATTACCTATGGCCCAGTGAATATTGCGATGGGCTGGTGCTCGAACCCGGGAGTTCCTGCTATGGCCATAGGTGTGCTATCCACTGTACCCGCTTCGTCACCTAAACCCCGTACCTGTCCACACACCTGTTCCGATGAACCTAGGAACCCTGGATTTCAGTTCCGATCCGTCACAATTTTCTTCTGGTCGTAGACGATGCAAACGTTCCCCCTCGAGAGAAATTTCGTTAGTCATAAATTATTGTTCAGTTGGCAAATTCGTTGGGATTTTCTAAAGAAGGAAGAGATTTGTATCTCTTTATACAGAATTAGCAGAAATACGCGATGTTACCCGCAATTGAAAAAAAACTTAAAATAATCATTAAGAATCTTAAAACAATTCACTAGTAAAACAAAAAATATATATTTAATTTCCATTGTAGAACAAACATACAAAACATTACATCAACATTCAAAGAAAAATTGATACTGTGAATTGATATAGTGACTTTACAGAGAGTATGAAAACACCTGTTAGGAGGTCCATATATATTTGCTCTTTTTGCCCGGCGTTGCCCGGAGTTCCTTTATAACGTTCTAAATTTATTTGTTAGTTTTCAAATCTCTATACTGCGAAGAAAAAACACAAAAATTCAACTTCAAATTGTATACTAATGTATACGTAAGTACGAATTATTTAAAATCTTGTCAGAAGGAAAATACACTTTACAGTAGAATAAACAAAGTTCATACTTAAGACTAAATTCTCTGGTTTTCATTTCACTTTTAGGTTATGTACTTGAAAACAATGCTCTTCACAGTCTTTATACAATTTTGCATCTCCGATTCGGTCACGTAGATTACACGAGTCCCCAGATTACACTACCCTGCCTCACGAAACGTAAAGAACTCTGACGGACATATAGTGTCATGGTCAACAGTCATGCGTGTGAAGATTCACAGCTACTAATTATCAGCCAATTTTAATTGCTTTTCTGTACCTTAAGTATTCTTCTTAAGGCTAAGAAATTTCAAATAATTCCATTGATTGCTTTTTCTGATTTTTATGCAACAGACATTTCAAGTAATTCACTTTTATTAGTATAGATGTTACGTACATCCAGAAAAACAGGAGATGGTTTAAGTTTAATAAGGCAGCAATTAAAGTGATGACAGGATATGGTAATTTTCATGTATATTTGCGTAAGATTAGAAGATCAGATACTTTAGAGTGTGACTGAAGAAAAGGAAAGAAAGATTCTGCACGTCTATTTGTAATGTGATTTAAATAATCAAAAAAGGTACCAACTCATAAATAAAAGAAAAAGAAATGAACTTTGAGGATTAGGGATGCATAGTGGAAAATGGTATGATTTAAAAATGTAGTTATGATTTAAGAAAAAAGAAACAACGGAGAGAAAAACGAAGGGGAAAACAGAGATACATCCAACGCTTTTGGTAGGAATAGTTCCTATTTCAGCATATCCCTTAAAATTTAAACTTGTATAAACTTGACATATTGAAATGTTTTGGAGAAGACAGAGTATAACTACAGAAATGTGTATGAGCGATGTCATTAAGAAATAAGTCAGAAATGTTATACTAGAGAGTCCTGGGTTTGAGACATCACAGATAAAATTTAAGAACTGATTAAATTATGACTTAACGAATCAGAAAATCCTGGATAATAACTTGTCACTGAGGTAACGGGTTAGGGAAATAATTAAATAAAATTTTGATAATCATTTCAAAGAGAGATCGAGAGAAGGTGATTATGTATGCAAGAGGTCTCATTTCAGCGGTTACTTCCTGAATAATACGAAACCTAATGAACTTTAATGGGTCAACAATCTCATAAACTGAGCAATTTTACGAAGGATTGAAGGAATCTCATAAATGGACCAAAGCAGTAGAGTACCTACATCTAATGATTCCCGAGGTGCAAGTCATTTGGAGCATCTTGAAGTCGCACACAACAGTTTGTCTTCGCAACATACACATATCGATAGCACCAGTTATTTTTAAATTCAAATGGAAAATTGAGGTTTGTTTAATCATTATGCCAACTATCTTTTATTTTAGTATTATAAAACATTTGAGTATATTTGTTTTCGAATTTCCGTGTTAATAAGATTTTTGGAGGCTCCTCACGGGTGGAGTCCGGGACGGAGCTCCCCCGCCGTGGTACGCTACTGTACCAGGGCTCATTTCGTAGACCATTACAGAATTTTAGTATAAATTAACTTCATATACTGTTATGATGTTTACTATAATAATAAAAGTGGCTTTTTCTGTAGATTTGTACTTTTAACCTTTAGAAAAAGGATTTTTGTCAACATCTGTGGCTTCTTCAGGTGTTACATCAATGAAGTAAATTTATGTTGGGTACATGGCATTCAGTAACATATACATATATTTATAGAAACTTCTAAGATACAAACAATGGAGATAGATACAAAATTTAAAATAATATATACTGTCCTATAATTTAGACAAGATATGTGTGTCAAATTGTAAATTTACAGTGTATTACATGTAATTTTTATTTTAATAATTTCTAAGAAGTATAGTTTCAGGTAATTTTTCTCCTAATGTAAAATAAAAGTATTATTCCATTCATCTTTCCGAATATACTTAAATACAAAATTTTATCCTCAATTACTCTTTATGTCAAATCAGCACGTTGGTAGAGTTAAAAGCCTACATTGCGATAATTTAGGGTAGAATTACCCCGGAAGCACAAACGGAAGGTAAGATATTAGTTTGAAAAGTGTAACGAAAAGAACAAATACATGATCATAAGCAATTTTTTACTCCTTTATTGACAATAAGTTGATTGATTTATTTAATATTAACATAGAAAAATTAAATAAAAGTAAGAGTTTCATTTAAGTGTGAAATTATAATTCATCTAGTTTATTCAATGTAGCAACCATACATCAACTGGACTAGTCTATTATTTCAGTGATAAGCACCTTATATTAACTGTTTTCCTTCTTTTTAAATAAATTATTCTCTGAAACATATAGAAAAGGGTATACATACCACTTTTAAAATACTTTCAGAAACATTCGGGAGTAATCTATTTTATATCTTTCATAGAATTCAATATAGTATATTGTGCAGTTCCTCTTTGTCGGAGAACGATGAATATTCGAAACTTGCTTTATTATTTTTTTCTACACGCTATCCACAAGTCAATTAGATGGTAAGCGTATGAAAAGAGACAATCGGTTAATTATTCACTCAAATAAATGTGGTTATATTTTCTCAACAAAAATAAAATTGAATTTCAACAAGCTCCCAATTAGAATTCGATGATGGTGAAATGCTTCTAGTCAGCAAATAAGTGCATTTCGTGTAGCTGCATCACAATGCATTCAAAACCATTACTAAATACCCAGAAATATTGAGCGGAAATTTCCACATAATTAACGTGAAAACAAATGAACCACTAGTATTGAAACGAATTTCGGGTACTCTATATTTAACTGTACAATTCTCTAACTCAACGCAAAATTTTTATTCAAAAATTATGTTAATGATTATCATTTGCAGTAATTATACTATGTTCGTGACACATTTAATAAAAGTGCTCGTTTTTATCATTATTCTAGAGAAATGATGAAAGCAACCAGAATTTCTCATGATGGTGAAAGAATCACATTCCAGGATGTTGTTTACAAGCAGGGAAGCTTGCAAACTACTTGGTCTCTAATGACCTTGCTGTTGACGAGCCCTTAAAGTCCCACAAAAAAATAAAATAAAAAGTAGGGAAGCACATTCTAATTGTCTATATGCGAGAAATACCTAGAACCAACTAACGCTCTTAAACAAAGATACCTCTGTTCAGTAACTGAAGAAATATTTCCTATTCCATTTATTTAAAAAATCTCTTTCATATTTCCTCTATTTGTATTCCATTTATTAATACACACAATTTTGCTAGTTACAGCTGACTAGTGTAATGTATGTAATACTTTTGCTCATAAATGCTTTTACAGATGATGAAGATCAACATCGTGAGAAAATACGTAAAATTATTCATATTATCTTGGGCGAAGCTTCCTGTAGCTCTGTCTTAATTCAATGTCATCAATTCTTTTGTTCTTAATTACGTCGCGGAAAGTGTTAGGTACTATATATTTAAATCTAACAGAGCTATAAATACATATTAAAATAGCACATAATTATTAAATAAAATTAATTAAAAAATTATTCAATGTCAACAACAAAACAGTTCAAAAGTGATCACTTGAACGAGATGGGCAATAAACTAATTTACTCTGAGGGAGAAAGCAAGTGACCATCCAGCCATGTCCCAAAAAACCTTAGAGAAGAGGCAAATTTAACATTTTTGCATCCCAAGGCACAAAAAAAAGATGGAGTGCCGTACACAAATTGCTAGCTACTTTTTATAATATCAACCAAAAATTGTATTTACCAAATAATTATGAAAGTGCACATGCTTAATGTCATTTAACAAACGTAATGTTACAAATTTTCAAAAATACTGCTATTTGATTATTGAAATGAATGGTAATAATAAACTCTGCGCCCAAATGCTGTCATCTCTCGGCAAGTACCAATGGGCAATTGACATATAGCAGTCAAATTTCAAAATAAAATGGTATTACTAAAAAATTAATTAATTATAAACACCAAGAACTTTATACACCAGGTACTTTGATTTATTTTGCTTACAAACGTTTCTCTGTACGGTAAAAATAAAACGTAGTCATACCATCCAGTTTTTGATTTATTAAATCGTAAGGTTTTTTTTTGTGGCCGCGTGGCGCCGATCATCAATGTTGTTACAAAAATAACAAATTAATGTTTCTATGTATTACACAATGTTTCGACGAATCTAGTATGTCACTCGCAAAATTACTTTTCTATATATTTGTTTATTTTTGTAACAACAATGATAATGGCCGCTCCCTGATGATGAAGTCTCCCCACGGGACTTGCATTCTAGAAAATACGTGTTTGGCGAACACGGGGACCCCGAGCTGATTCTGGCATTACTTACACTTGTAAAATTGTGCCAGATCCCTCTTTCCTGTCAGACCTCTCTTGGTCAACTCTTGTTCTTTTGGATCCCGACGCTATTAGGTTGTGAGGGCTAGGGTATCTTTCGTTCTCACCACTCCCACTTTTTCTTCATTTGGGGTGAATGGGACCGGGTGAGCCTCACACCTAGGGAACGCGTCCCCAGGTGGCGGATAGGGGAAAGGCTCGGCAGATATGCAGGGTAGGAGGGAAATAAAATATCTCCCGTAAACCAATAGGCCGGATGGACACTCCGTCGTCAAACCCCCGATGCAAGCTTCTCCAACATATTTAGAGTAGAGGTCGTATTCGGTGTTGGGTGTTTCGACTGGTAAACTCCGGAAGAGATGACGGCGGAAGAGCCTTTCACAGGTCAACGGCGGCACTCACATCCTGGTGCAGGATGACAGCCTTGGCGTCAGGTGGCAACCGGCCGAAAAACCAAAAGTCAACTTTCTACTTCTGGTCATGAATAGTACAAATAATCAGGGAGATATAACTACTAAGGCGTACCCCTAAAGCGACGGAAAAAACTCTAAGAGAGGTGCAAGAAATGCTAGGGCGTACCCCCGAAGCGACGACAATGTCATTAGAGCACCCCAACTATGTCCAAAACTGCGCATTGCATTGCAAGCTGGGCTCGATGACAGGATGAGGCGCTGAGCTGAGTGAGTGAGGTATTATGTCGCAGACGCATCAATATCTGTTGCGTCCAAAAGACGAATTGGAAGGGGTCTAAGTCGCGGAACATTTGGCATGACTACAAATTTCTTTACCATGGGACAGGAACACAAAATGGGGTTGGAATTGCAGTAGATAAAGACCTACAAGGTCGCATAGTAGAGGTCATCAGAATCAGCGACCGGGTAATGTCAATCAAGTTCGCCCTCGACGGCCAGCCGTGCATGAACGTAATATGCGCATACGTCCCTCAAGTCGGCTGCTCGAATGTTGACAAAGAGGCTTTCTGGGATGAAATCGACAACCTGCTGCAATCAATCCCAACAACAAAGTATAGGTACATAGGAGGCGATTTGAACGGCCATGTCGGTAACACAACAACGGCGTACCAAAGAATTCATGGCAACAGGGGATATGGCAATATAAATCGGGAAGGCGAGAGCATACTTGAATTTGCATTAACATACGATCTTGCAATAGTCAACACATTCTTCTCTAAGCTCCCTGAACATCTGATCACATAAAAAAGCGGAGCATCGCGTACACAGATAGATTACATCTTAACAGATCGTCACCGGTTGAAAACCTTCAGTGTCTGTAAAGTTATTCCTGGGGAACGCTTACGCCGCAACACCGAATTCTAGTCCCTGAATTCACAATGCTAAAAACTACAAAGGTGAAGAAAGAAAGAGTATCAAGGATACGTTGGCACAAGCTGTAACGTGAAGAGAGGCGTAAAATGTGTGATACCCTTGCGGAACAAGAGAACTCTGCTCACAACATATGAAGGGATTTCCAAGTCGTCTGTAACAAAAAAACCACACAATATCTGGGCGTATCAAATGGTGCTGTACGTGGCAACAAAGACACCAGATGGTGGTACGAAGGTGTCAAAGAAACATTGGAAACCAAGATATCCCTCTTTAAGAAATGGCAAGAGACGAAATATGAACATGACCAGACAGCGTATAAACACGCAAAGAAGAACGCAAAACGAACCCAAGCGAAGGTCATGTCAGACGACGATTTCTATGCTAAACTGGAAACTGCCTGAAATGACAAAGAGATTTTAAAAATAGCAAAGCAGAGACTCATAAACAGCATAGATATAAAATCTAAAAAGTACATTAAAAAAACAGGGTACACTGCTTACAACAAACGTGGATATCAAAGAACGGTGGAAAGAGTACTACAGCAAGCTGCTTAATGAAACCTTTCCAAGTGAATACCTGCTCGATATACCTGCCAATGAAGGCCCAATACCAAGCATATCAACCATAGAAGTCCATCTGGCAATTAAAGGCATGGCTAACAACAAAGTCCCCGGATCCGATGATATCCCATCTGTGGAAGAAATTGCAAGACACCGGTGTTATGATCCTCACAAATCTCTTCAATGAAATTCTCATTGACGGCATGCCCGATGAATGGAGGAAATGTTACCTGATCCAATTTTTCAAGAACAAGGGTGATACGGAAACTACAGAGCAATTAAACTTATTTCACACACGTTCAAGATATGGGAACGTGTCATCAACAGAAGATTGATTCATCTTACCACCGTGACTAAAAATCAGTGTGGTTTCGTGGCAGGCAGATCAACAACTTATGCTGTGCATTCAATCAGAATATTGATGGATAAACACAGATAGCAAAACCGACTATCACATGGCATTCATCGACCTCGAAAAATCTTTCGTTCGCGTTCCAAGAAAGCTTATCTGGCATGCTCTAAGGGCACAAGGAGTAACAGAGTACTATATAAATCTGATAAAGGATATGTATCATTATGTTACAACGAAAGTACGAAGCCCAGCTGGAACAGGTGATGAGTCAGATGTGGGAATGGGAGTTCATCAAGGTTCGGCACTGAGCCCTCTGCTTTTCAATCTCGTAATGAACCACCTCACGACAGAACTACAACGCCCCCCACCATTGGACATTCTATACGGTGATCACATCGTCCTCATTTGTGAAAACTCCAATGATTTGCAGCATACGCTATAAGAATGGAGAGGAGCACTCGAAAGAGCCGGATACGTGTAAATAGAGAAAAGACCGAGCATATGCATTGCAATTTCAGCGGCACCAATAACAGAAGCACTCTCTATCTTCAAAACACCCCACTTAAACAAGTCGACCATTTCAAATACCTAGGATCAATCGTCTGTAATGATGGGACAATAGACGCAGGCGTTACCCATCGTATAAACACTGAATGGATGAAATGGAGAGAGCTCTCAGGCGTGCCGGTTCGGACTCAGGGCAGAGTATACACAGCAGCAGTACGACCAGCTATAATGTACGGCGCTGAATGTTGGCCTCTCAAAAAGAAGCAAGAAAATAGAATACATAGCGCTGAAATGAAAATGCTAAGATGGGCGAGCGACGTTACAAGACTAGACCACGTTAAAAACATTCACATCAGAGGCAGTTTTAAAGTGAAGCCTATCCCGGAAAAGTTGCTAGAGAACCGCCTAAGATGGTACGGACATGTCATGCGACGTCCGCCTGATCACATTACAAGGAAAGTACTTGACATAAGAAACCAGCCCAAGGGACGCGGTAGACCCCGCCTCACATGGATATCCCTCATTAATAAAGATCTGAGAGAGCATCAATTAAGGCCACAGACGACCCAGGACAGACCGTCTAGGAGAAGAGTGAACGGAAGGGCCGACACCAAATAAATAGAAATAAGGTCAAGCAAAAGAAGAAGATTGACGATGGCCGCGACACTGTTCTAAAGGCCATATGATTTAATTAATCAAAAACTGGAGAGTACGAACACGTATATTTTATACAATACTGTGTGTACTTCCAATAACGAACCTCGACATACAAACGTTTCTCTGGTTGCAACTCTTGTTGATTATTACGCAGTAACTTATTCCTTAAATTTTGCTTCTTTCAAGATGAAACTACTGAAAATTAAGTCACATAACGAGCTTTAAAGTAGATTAGTTTATTCTTTACGATAAACATACACGACGTATCAACTTGTGTTGTGATCATTCTCAAGTTCTAATTACGGATAAAAAAATGTCTATTTTGACAATTTGATGGTTCTTACAATTCTTGTTTTTAGCAGATAGATTCATCTATTTTTTGAAATATAGAAATGTTTGAACATAAGTATTCTTTATTCTCAACACGAAATTTTTTCCACATCAATTGGTCTTGTGGGGATAATTATATTGTTTTCATCTACTCATAATAGGCTGATAATATATTCATTAACATAATCTTTGATTCAAAGGTAACAATTGCGACAGACCTGGGCTCGAACCCGTGAACTCCTGCTTCGGCTGTAGGTGTGCTACCGATACACCACCCCCCTCCACTCCCTAAGCACGTACACAACTTTCACCTGGGGTAATCTGGTGAATCTGTGTCACATCCCATAAGTGGCCACAGGCAGCTCCCTAGTTTGTAAACTCTTATTTTCGGTTTCCACGTACGTAGGTGTCGGATACTATTTTGAACTCAAAACTTCCGAGTACATATTCACAGAGGTAAGTTTTCATCATCTACGGCCAGGTAAAAATTGTGACATACTGGAATTCGAACCTGGGACCTCTATCATTGGTGGCAGTGGATAATTTTATTGAAATAAGTTTCAGACAATGCGAGTACAGGCATATTTGTTACAGATGTTACCAATAATGCTGTATTCGCATTGTATCGAAGGAATTTATTCAACAAGTAAGATATTTCTTCAAAAAAATTCCATAAAACTTATTAATGTCTAGTAACAGTTCTTATTTTCCTGTTATTTTATAGCACAAACATTAGTCACACATGATTCTGGCCATGCGCATTCCCGAGTGCGCAGTCTGCAGACGTTTTCGTTAAAAAATTATTAATTCCTTCAGACCAGTTCTTATTACTATGCAAGAGTTAGTCTTTCTTTGCCTCTCAAGNAAATTTAATATTAGTTTCCATTTTTCGAGTGGAGAAAAAGTTATACATCAGCGCAAATGTCGGTTATATTTTTGTCATTATTAGTTTCGAATTTTTTTCTGCATTCAATAGTTACTGTCTCTTATACACATCTGGGTCGCCTACCATTAGCTGACAATAGGTGACTAAATTTTCGAAATAATTTAACTTTCAATATTTCGTGTGGCGGATCGGGTGGTGTTTATATGTAGTGTGCAGATGGTTGGAAGTGTGGCTTTAGAAAGTATATTTGAACTGAAGCGTAAAATTGAAACTAAGAAGGTTGTTTCAAAAATTTAAGACTCATTCGAAATAAAATATTTTGGCTTCCATCTTCAAGAAACAATAATGGCAGGGATAAGTCAACTTTTAATAATCCCATTTTGTTTACAAGTCTCAGTTATACAGATTCGGTTTGACGATGCATTTCTAGATAGGATGCAAACTAAAACTTTCCACCTCACCTTGACTACGCAAGCAAGTTAATGCAAACCAGTGGCCAAAGTGTTAACACTACTTCTTACTCCGTCCTTTGGTACCACAACCTCTATTTAACTCGCCACATAGCAACCACGGCACTTCACAGACTCCGCTTCATTGACTTGCAAAACAGCCAACGGTATTACAACAATACACGTTTCCCTGATCACATTATGATTTTGCAAAAAATAATCCTTTCTTCGTGGATGGTTCTGAAGTAAAAACCCAAAATGTACGTGGCTATAAGTGTGGAACTATTTGAAAACTATTCATTTGATCCAACATTTCGATCTACCAAAAACATTATAAAATCAAGGAGCGACGTAATCACTTTGCTTACAAATATTTCGAAAAATTGTCAAGACGAATATATCCGTAATATAATACTTAAGATTGTTTTAGTGGGGTAGTGGGGTTCTAAGACAGGAAAGTGTAATGTCTAAGAAACCGTTAAATAGAGCATATGTGTTATACTTAGTAAGTATTTTACCAAGCAACGAGCATTTGTTTCACATTAGTTCAAGTGTTTCACATTAGCTCCAGATTCAGGAAACATTAATCTATTGAGGTGTAGTTCCGTGCTGGCTGAGGATGAACAAAATCAATAATGTGAAGACACAAATTTTTAGTCTTATTTTATTAACTGCTACTAAAATATTCACGGTAAAGAACAACTTAGGGAAATTCCTCACCAACGATGGAAAGTTTACCAGTTATTCTCTCAGATATAGGTCTCTATTTGTGGTATTCAACAACGGTATATATGAAAGATAATGTTTTATTTCTTCTTTTCCTTCAACATTTTGGAGCATTTGGAGTTACATTTTGGAGAAAAAAATGTTTTATTTATTATACTATAATTTAAAAATCTATAACATGTTCTGTTCTATAGTTTTCTCTTATGAAAGTGACGAGAATATAGAATGCGAATATTTATTCTCAGTTGATTACATTCTCTCATATCAAATAAACATGACGTCTTATTGCACCTTATGTATTGCACTTCAAAGTAAGAAATTTTCATTCTTGTAGAAGAACTTATTATACCGAAAAAGTAGACTAACATCGGTTATTAGGCTGTCTAAACAGTTAAATTGCAAAAATATATTTTGAAAAATTAAAATATTTCAAATATTTTTCTTCACAAAAAATTATTTGTGACTTTTACAACCTTAAAGATGATATGTGACAATATACTCATTTTCCTTCTTCTTCGAAACTTAAATGACAGGCAAAGAACACGGCAATTAATTCTGCAATGATCGCTCTGGCCTCATTTTCCAGTTGAAGGACTTAGAAATCCTTAACAGCTTTACATGAAAGCAAATGACGCTGTGAAGAAGAATTTAGTCTCTCATTTCTTATTAAACGAAGGTCCCTCGAGTACGTTGCTTTTAGAGAAGTAATTTTCTCATATTCCTCCCATGATACTTCGGCGTTCCGTTAATTTCCGTTTTGCTAAGGTTTCTTACGACTTTTCAAAAATACCTTCTAATGAATTTTATTTTACAAGGAGTTTTAAGTATAATTAAGAGCACTATTTCTCAGAAAATATATTAAAAAATAACGTAATGCATGAAGGATGGGTGGCATTCTTAAACTTTTGTGTAAACACTATCCATTTTCCTTTCTCTCTGTTTATGTAACATTAAGTATTGCTTCTATTTTGTTGAAAAATTCATTGCTTTTAATAAAATTTAATATTAGTTTCCATTTTTCGAGTGGAGAAAAAGTTATACATCAGCGCAAATGTCGGTTATATTTTTGTCATTATTAGTTTCGAATTTTTTTCTGCATTCAATAGTTATGATTTATTTTGGATATGAAACAGCACATTTCAAAAAATATTAAACCCCCACTGCCTTTAGATCCTTGATCGGAATTAATGGAACCGTCCCTCGCTTGTTTCCCGAGAATAACATAGTATGCCCCCCTCACGTGGTCATACGCAGTTTTCTAACGTTTTTTAATATGAAATTTATTTATTCATATATAGAATTATTGCGCTTATGTTTGAATTTGAAAAGCTGATACAAGAGTCAGAATATATGTGACCACAGAAGATGACAGGTTCTCCTCTCGCACACAACATCTTCCACTTTTTTGTTCCATTCAATGTGCAATATTTGATATTTGTGCAATGGGAGAGTATTTAATATTTTTTCTTTTTTTTTTCCTTGGGGCTATGGGGCTCGCCAACGTCAAGGTCATAAGAGCCCTTAATACTTTTTTTCTGAACCCGAAATAATATACTCCTTTCAATACGAGAGTTTTTTCATAATAATAATTTGGGTTTTAAGCAACTTCGAAATGCATGTGTAGATTTGCAAGTTCAGAAGTCATAAAGCTAATATCTACCGCTCACCTCATGTCGAAGAGATCTCACTCTGTGCCTTAACTTTCCCCAGTAAATGAATGGAATGTTACTCGCGGTTCGTTAGAAAACTTTCTTACATTCTTTAGTTTACTAGTCGATACTGACCGACTTTGCACGGGAGTTTTTTGTTTTGTTAAGACGAAGTTCGTTATAAATGATTTAAATTGAACGTTTTAATTAAGAAAGTGATGTATTAATAAAAATTGTTAGTGTTACTAAAAGAAAATTCGAAGTATTACATTTCACTCTACATAATCCTTTTAAAATTGTATTCCTTTCAAAACATGATTTAATCCTTTCATAACATGATTTCTAAGTGAGTTTCTAAAATACTTAAGCAACATCAATTCAAATTTTAAGTTTCCATGTTTAATATTTTTCTCTCTGCTTTGATTAATGTTTAATATATTTAGTAAAACGAACCAAATATTTCCACACAGTTTCACCAATTTAAAGTTGAATTATCAAAAATTCAAGAAATAAATTTATTTAATTATTTTATTTAATAGATCTTACATACAAAACGGAGGTATATCTCAAATTGTTCGCGAAGTAAAGTGTATATAATTTATCGTGCCGTTAAGGTTTTTTACTTCACCACGAAACTTTCCAGAGTACCATATTCTGCCGATGTGTTTAAGAAATTCGCCACCTTGATGGACAACATTTGTGGACAGTTTCTTTTTCATGTCTACATTGACTAACGGTTTTTCTGCTAACTAATATCTCGTTTACAAGAGCTTTTTAAACGTTCCTGTCTAATCTATTAAGTGTAATTTGGTTCTTTAAGTATAACAGATACACATCGTTGCGTCGTGTCTTTGCTTTGTTGTTGGAGCCTTGGTACATTTAATTTCTTTATTGAAGTACTCATTAAAATGTTTGAAATACGTCATTAATCTGAGGCGGACCTCTGGCTTCCACTGATACCTTGTTAATAACGGATATTTTTTGAGACAGTAATGAATTATCTTACTTGTGTTTGAAAGACATTGAACTCGCTATCAAAGAAACTTGATGTCAATTCAGTGTTTAGATTCTAAGTAATTTTAACATTCTTCGAAGCAATTCCTAAATGGTATGCAAGTTTTTTGCCCGTATAACTATTTATGTGCTTCATGGGCATAATAATCATGTAATCAATTTACCTTCGTCAAACAACATATTAAGTCATGCACTTAAATGCCTTTGATATATTTCAGTAATTCAAATATACGTAATACAATATATTTTGAATACGTACTTGACACATTTCAATAATTACATTAATGTATGGCATTAATTACTGTACACACTAAGGATGATTTATTGAGTTTCATTCTCTTAGCAAATGTATCTGGAAACATTCATTAATTCGAACATATTTGGCTTCCTTCGGTACGCGTTTTCAAATAAATCATTTCAACTGTTTGTTTATATTTTGTGGTTCGGTCTTTTCTAACCACTTAGCAATTCAATTCTAAGGGATACTTTTTTGAGACAGTTCAATATGAAGTGTGATAATTGTTAAATCACATTTTGAAATATACATCTTTAGCATATTTAAGATATTTCAGTGATTGAACTGATTACGTCATTCATTACATCACAGTTAAGTAAAATGTCCTTAATAGTTTGTACAGGTCATTGTGACATTGTACAGGTAATTACATTACATACAACCAACGTACATGCGAAAAACAATATCGTGTTTACTAATCAAGCATTACTTATTGTTGATAATCTGACAGTATCTAAGATTAATGTCAGTTGCTTTTCTCTTTAAATATTTTAATATCGTCAATATACGTTACATTGTATCGTTTCTTTACGTAAATTCAAATTCTGAATGCCAAAAATATTCATTTATTGGCCTTCATTAAACATTCAAGTTGATGTAACACCGCACCCACAATGATTGATAAATTCAACTCCCAACTTTATATCATTACTCTCAATATAATTTCAATTTAACTTTAATATTACATAAATAAACATTTCATTCACCTCCAAAATCATTCCATATCCCTGGTCAATTATGTCGCGCGGCTGCACTTACAAGTCTCACCAGATCATCGCTACCCGGGTACCTTTAATGAAGGTAAGATCACATACATGTCGGTCAGCCCCGTGGACTACAAATGAATTTTTTGTGGTATTCAATACACGCGGAAAATTTTACTCTTCCAATATCCGAGAAAGCTAGCGAGTTGCTTCGTACTAGAACTTCTAGATATGTACTACATTCATGTAAATTATGAGGAAGATCGGTGACCCACTGTATGTATGCTCTCATTTATCAGATCTATCACCAAGGAGGCCTAAGGGCGCTAAAAAGACCCCAAAATTCTTTGGGATACACATAATGCAAGTACGTGCTCATCATATTGAATAGACAATGTTTAGCATATTTAAGATATTTCAGTGATTGAACTGATTACGTCATTCATTACATCACAGTTAAGTAAAATGTCCTTAATAGTTTGTACAGGTCATTTTGTGACATTGTACAGGTAATTACATTACATACAATCTCTCTGCTTTAGCTATTTAAAATTTTGTTTTTCTTTAACAAATATATTATTTTGAAAGTTGTTTGTTTCATTTCTCGATGTTGTATTGGATGATTTTATTCGTATTTTAGCACAAGTGCTGGAAATGCAATCAAAAACTCGTTCATGAAAGAAAACAATTAACTGCTTGATGTGAGTTTGACTTATTTTCCTATGGAAATTTATTCAATACACTTGCAATCAAAGTTGCTAACTGAGACGTATAATCTTACTTATTATACGCTACAAAATATACAAAAATAAATATTTGAAATCAAAACAACGCATTCAAGTCTGACAAAAATTGAAAAATAATTGCTTTGCTCCATATATGAGAAAAGAAGGAGTGAGTTAACGAAAAAAAAATTGGATAGTGGAACAAATAAAAATATTACATTTATTTTTGTTTTGCTAACATTATAAATATTCATGAGTCATCTCACATTAAAAACGGTGAATTCCTATATTGGGTCCCTGCATTGTATCAACTGTAGGTTTATAACTATCGTTTATCACTTGTCGATTTGTAATAATTAAAATTTTGTTCAAACGAAGAGTAACTATTGACAAAGATATAAGAAATAGTAATAAAATAAATTGCCAACTAGTCAACTGAATTAGAAAAAACATAACAGTACTACTTAGAATTTCACCCAAACCACCGAAGCCATTTATTCCTCCAACTACACTGGCTCCTCCATTGCTACCATTGTGCTCGCCAATAGACACTGGTACAGAACCTCCCAAAAGTGCTTCCGGCCCATATAAGCATGCACCTACCAAAAACATAAACCACATATTACAAATAACAGTCGATGGATAAGTTATCCAAAACAGGATGAAGGATATGATAGAAAATACCATAGCATACCAAGAGACTGAGATAGGATTCAATTTATCTGAGATATATCCAAAGAGAACATTACCAGTAACCCCTCCCATATCAAATACTACCAAAAAAGGCCCGAAACTAGAAGATGTAAAACCTATTTCTTCCCTTAAGTACAGTGGAAACCAAAAATATACGCTGTACCTTACAAATTTTAAGCATAGCAGCGCAATTGCTAATTCAAATAATACAGGAATACTTAAAAAATCAAAAACAAATATAGGTTTATATATACAGGTAAGTATATCTCTCATTTTTTCAGACGCCGTGTAATGAATAGGAGAAGTAACCTTAAATTTATCTGCTAATTTCAAGCTTAACCATGCCAAAAACGACAAACATATAAGAATGACTGAGAATAGGTGATAAACTGAACGCCAACCGGAAGAACAGAACACATTGACAGCGACGGCTGAAGTTATGATATTCCCAATAAATGTAGATGAGAATACTAGGCCACAAACCAAATTTTGAGACTTGTCAGGACACCATGAAACTATGCATTTCACGCACGCGGGCCAAACAAAAGCCTGCAAAGCACCATTTAAAGTTAACAACAGAATAAATATTGAATATGAACTCCATTTCCCGAATGACAATAAACTTAAACCAGTGAGGGCTAAGCTTGTAGCCACAGTCAGACGAGGTCCTAAGATATCTGCAACTCGGCTATAGCACATTTGAAAAACTGAACAAGGAAGCATAATTGCTGTATCCATCAGATCCATTTTAGTCTTTGAAAATTTCAACTCTTCTCCCATTCCAAATTTTGCCATTCCCAATGGTTTCCTCACAAAGGACGTCGATGCATGTAAAATCCACACGCTTGCAAATAGGATAACGTTATTTACTCCGAATCGAGTCATTATGAATTTTTTGCGGTACACTTTAGAAGTCACAATGTACATTCACATCACTTCTAGCAAACCACCAAACAATTAAGTGGGTAATCAATGTCTTCCTTATAAGACACCCTATACGAATTAGTGCTCCAAATAGACCCGTATTGATACTTCAAAAACTTATCAGTTGACAAACGTTCTTCAAATTGTTTTCAATAAGAATTATTAAACATGTACATTTATGCACACACAAAAATGACTATAGCAACAGCAAACAAAAAACAGTGACTAATTGAACCACAGGGAAATAAACAACAATGAATAAAAACACATGCATTATTCCAATGACAAAAGAATGGACTTATCTTCTCAAAGCCTGAGAGCTTTTCATTTCCTCATCAGAGGACACACAGTAAAATTAAATAACACTTCTCTGAAGAGTCAACATTTTGTGAGTTTTCAGGGAAACGTATCAAAACTCAAAACTAAAGTAGGTTATATAACGTTTTTGTATTACGAAAAACGTGAAGTAAGATAAATGATAAACTCGACCAGCTTTAGTCAACACATTTTATTCTTGTAATAAGGAAAATAGTAGTCATTACTGATTCACGTATTATCCATCACACAATCTCTCATGTACAATAAAAAGTCCTCATTCACTGTTTATTTTTATTTACTTCAAAATTCACGGGAAATATTTACAGACAGGTTAACCAAACATGAATAGTAAAATTGATATCAGTTTCGTTTCAAATTAATTTCAAACCCCTGTAACACTATTAAACACAAATAAATATTCCTTAAAGTATCTCATAGCACAGCACTTATTTTAGCCCTCGGATCATTTTCTATACACTTTCAATCGATCAGGTGAGCACGGAGTGGTGTTTGGCAAAACGTTACCCAACGAATCAAAATTTGTTTGGTGATTTGAAGGAAACATTCACCCAACGTTTCAAAGACTTTCATAATCTCGAAGTCGAAGTCACTTATTTTTAATTCCTTTTGATATGAATGTTGAAATTGTTCTTTCCTCACTACAAATGGGACACATTGATATGATATGTGACGTAGCTTAATATGCATTCTTCAGAGGACACACGTTTCAGCAATATTTTTACGAAAAACTTGTTCCCATGTTTCGATAATTTCAAGCGTTTATTGGTAAAATTATATCAATGTTCGGCAGTTCTTACCCCTTGCGAACAGTTTTTTGCAAAAATTAAGCTCACTAAATCTCGTTTGAGATCAAGAGTCACGTATGAGTCTTTTAAAGTTATTTGAGATGTAACTACTCGTGACTTACAACCTAGAATCAAAGATATTCTATCTGAAGGGGTAGTGTCAATACTTCCCACTAATTTTCATCAATATTTCGGTTTTCCTTCATAATTTGCATTCGTTTTTATCATTTATTTATTTCAGTATAAAAGTGTTCTTTTTTTATTATTTTTATTGAAATCTTGATTCTATGAATATATTCAAAAGAGTTAACTAAGTTTCTTATATTCGTTTGCTCTACTTAGTGAGTACCACTGTTTCCGTGTTTGAACTGTTGATTTAATTCAAATGAGGAGTGAGTTGTGGAGCACGAGTCTCTACCCCTCTCTCCTTCTACCATAAAAGGCTTTTGCACAGTTGCTCACAGTCGCCCTTAGCATTCGTCAAAGTGCAGATCGCTGGCTACCTCTGCTGTAGAGAATTGTCAGTACTGAATAATTTTTTTGTTAAACTCATCGATATTTATTTTTTCTGTAAAAATAATTTCCTTTTACTGTTTAAGCAATTTAACTTCGTTTTCAGACAAAAAAGCTTATATTTTATCCATAATAAGCTTGTTTGATTTTTTCTAGAGAATTCTGTTTTACATCGGAATAGGTCGGAGCTGATGTGAATAGGTCAACTGATTTAATGATTCATTTGTAATTGGCTTGACCGATTTCAGGATAAACTAGTTTGCCCAGACCAAAGTGTTCTGCGCGAGACAGAACAAACTGGTTTGGACTATGCTTAATGAGGCCAAACTAGTTTATCCCGTTTGCTTTAAGATGAATTACTTTGTCCTGGTTCATTTTTCCCGAAATACTAGATCGGCCGGTTTATATTTAAGATGAAGTTGTATTTCCCAGTTTTTAGGATAATTGATAATTATTACTGAAACTCACATCCTCCCAAAATATGCCATATTCTGATTAACAGCATGTGCTTATTTAGTTGTTACAAGAGAATAGTGACTTACGCTCAAGGACATGTTTCGCATCCCTACGATTTCCACATCCGAATATAAATATTTAAAAAGAAAATAATTTTTTTTATTAAACTATCCATTTTTACAAGCATTTATCTATCTGAGTATATGTCGTCCTTCCGTACAAAATTAGAATCTGATATTTCAGTCAACTCCAAGTTTTTCATCGTGCTGAAATTTTACAGACATTTGTAGTTTGCATGACAATAGATATTTATTCATTTATTTGATACCTTTTGGCAATGTTCATGCAATGAGGTCTGCTCTTCCACCCAATCGTTGGACTTGAGTAAGGGATTTGGTAAGGAGAGATGTTGGGTTGCCAGGTAACTTATGGTACCGAACCGACACTAGAATAGGTGAGGGAAGCCCCAGCTGAAAACCTCTAGTTCGACCGAGCATGGTTTGAACCCATGCTCTACCGCTCAGCGAGGTCGTGGAGACGAAGACGCTACCACCAGCGCCATGGGCATAAGACAATACTGGCACCTCTAGAGATGGGGTGAGAAGAGATTAAATGACATTAATAGAAAATGACAAATATTAAAATTGAGATCATAATGTTGTGATCTCTAAAACTAGTAAAGATATTCCCGATTACCGTGATCAGCCCCCCCCCCCACTAAGAAGGGAATGTTATGTACAAATGATAGAAAATGATATGAGTGACGATTTCATAATTTGCAGTATCACTGAACTGATAGTAAAATCCTAATATCATGTGAGTATATATTCAGCCCTTGTGGGAAAGGCACCCCTCAGGAGTCGTCATGGAATGGCATGCAGAACTTTTCGATTACGACCGAAATTGGATGTGAATACATTATTTTCGTTCTCTGTGTACATTATTTTCGTTCACCATTCAGACCATATGAGGTGCACGACGTCCCTAAAGTGGAGATTGGAAAGACCGTAACATGAAAAATTCTCGATAAATTAGATTTTACATGTAGGTAAATAGTGACGTGATGCCATTATGTTCGAATACAGCAACCTAAATCTCATTTGGGTGAAGTGGTGTGCTATTATTATGATATTTATCTCACAGACAATCTTCTAATATTAATTTTTAAATTAATCCTATTTGTACAACACTATGTAGTCATGCTTACAATTAAATTGGTATAAACTTTGTTTAAATTGTCAACATGTTTTCTTATTTAACAAGTTCTCATTATAAACAATATTAATCATTTCCTTGATTTTCCTTTTGTAACAATTTTTTTCAAGATCCAAGATCTTAGAAATCAAAACATTGAGATGAGTCTTTAGCATGCTGTGCTAAATGTTGAAATCAAAAGAATGAGATGAGTCTTTAGCATGCTGTGCTAAAGCATATTTAGGGACAGATCATTTTCGATCTATGTTGATAATCTTTTGTTCAAAATCTGACTTGTCTATCCAATGTACACCTGATCAAAAAAGACAAACTTAACTTCACAATTGAAATTGAAATTAATAATTCTATAGCAATTCTTTATATCTTAATAACCAGAAAATACATTAGTGAATATTCCAAAGATTGGTGGGGGAAACGTAATAAGTCTGACCGACGTTTGAATTATTTTTCCCATCACCCTCAACAACATAAAATCAACACTGCTTTAACCCTGAACCATCGTGCTCATGTGTATAAAAAATAAACGTAACAATGTTTTTAAACATGTTTAAGTACAGACTAAAAAGTAAAAATTCATGTTCTCAGAAATTGAAAATTAAAGAAGTATAACTACAAAAAATGTGTCTTTCCTAGTCATGCTTTATAGGTGTAAGTACTTAAGAGGAACTTTAACACAAATATTTAAAAAAATGTAAAATATTATTTTTAAAGCTTGAGGAGCCAAGCATCATAAGTACTAAAATTACTTTAAAGATTATGAAAAAAGCCTCAAACTTTTAAAATGTATATATCATATTTTAAAAATATCTCCCTTAAAGCATCTCGTAAGTAATTGCACCTATGATCAAGTACCAAGGAAGGGACTTTTTTTTTGAGTTATGCTTTTTTATATTAACTGAACATTGTTTTTACTTTTTTGTACAGAAAATTTTGTGCAGTCTCATATAAAGGTTGTTTTAAAAAAAGAATATTTAAGTCCATTTTATGTTACACTATTCAGTATTAGAATTAGCGATCCAAAAATCAATGGTATTGCAACTATAGTCTCGAAAAACTATTGAATAGTAACACAAATATCGGTCTTTTAATTATATTTACATTTTAATGATCTTTACGTGCCATCTCTTTTCCTCGGGGTGCTAATAGTGTTTGGAATTTTATCGTGTACTTAAACGGCATTGAGGATGGCACCATTTATTCAGCGACCCCAAAAATGATGTGTTCAAATTTCGGTCGTTTTCGATTATTTCCACTTGTTTCACCACCCATCCTTCCCAAGGGAAGAAAGGAGGATCTTACTTCCCATGAGGGCTGAATTTAGATTCACATGTTATCAAAATGTCACAATATCAGCTCAGCAATGCCAAAAACTCGTTACTAATGTTTTCGACCATTTTTATATGGCATTTCCTTCCCAAGAGGTGTTAAGGTTGATTATGATCTTAGGCATCATTGAGAATATCACTAATAGCTTCTAATACCTTAAAAATTATGATCTCAACACAAATATCGGTTGGTTTTTATTCTTTTCATATTTCATCCCGTTCTAACCCCATATTCAAAAGGTGTTTATTCGTCATGGGTGTTGATTGTGGGCTTAAGTTCAACTGACAGTCTGACTTTACTTCAGCGGTCGCAAGACGGATGTACTTAACACCAATATCAATCGTTCTTCATTATTAATACCTGCCATCGCATTACTACCATCTAGCGAATGGACATATTATCTGCTGATGACGTATTATCTATCTCCCATAAGCCAGGGACATATTATGTCCCATGTGNGGTTATCCTGAAGCAATGTTTCACAAGAATCAGCGAAGGAATATGATTACTCCAATGAGATAAACACCTATTGTTGAAGTAGAATTAATTTGATTGGTGCTTATAACAAACAGGATTTCATTGTCGAGAAGAATTACATTTGGCCTAGCCAACAACAATATTCAAGTAAGAAATGCTTCACAGTATAAAGAATTCGAATAAAAGATAAATGGTTCAACATGAATTATAAGCATAAAACAATGAGATATGATACAATACGTATTCTTTTCCTAAAAAGTCGGCTTCTCATACGACAGCAGACCCAAAACGTACGATACAAAATCATACGAGTGAAACAAAGTAATTGTTTCGAGAACCAGAACAGCACCCATTAAAAAACAAATGAAAGTCGGGTAGACACGCTGCCGTGGCGCAATTCAGAACCTTTGTGTCCGCGATGTAATTCTCGCATTCCTGTCACTAGAGCTCCCTGTCTGCGGACGTTCGAACTATGGAAGATAAGTACAAGCGGAGGTCTCTGTTCATATTACCACCTCCGTCCAGAGACGTGAGGGTACTGGTAAATATTAATATATCTTCAAGGCGGGAGTTTTACCTTTGACTCACAGCGCATGCGTATTTATACACCTTGACACGAGAAGCGCTTGCTCAATTGCAGGTGAGCATGATACGAATCATGCGGCTTCATTTCGAAACATAGGGATACATACGTTTCGCCTTTGGAACATATAAATTATTATTTTTGTGTGTCTGTGTTATCGGGAAAGGTGAGGTGCTTTCTGAAATCCATGACAACTCTATATTCAGAGGTCAATGAGCGGATGACTCATGGATGTCACGTCATCACAATCGCGAGAACGATGCCAGTATGCTCCGGTTTTGCAAGACTGTTCCAGGAGGCGCCGTTGAAACGAAGCGAGAACGAGACTGCTCCAAGCTGATCTGTTCGGTTCGTTGCAACGACACGACAGCGAGACCGTTTAGTCTGCGGTTGGAGCGGTAACAGTTTCGTTGCAACGACCCACCTCTAGTACATACATACCCCTATTTCACCCCCTTTATGTGTAAATTTTCGTACAGTAGTTCCATAATTATCTATTGTATATATTGAGTTTTAGCTCCATCGGAAGGTTAGTGGCCGGAAAATGAATTACAAATTTTGAAACTTCAGGACAACGTACATAGGTACAAAGCAAATTAAATAATAAAAGCTTGTAAATACCAGGAAATATTGTTTGGCTCGTAACAGTTATATTAAACCTAGCTGTGTATAACCCATAGACAGTGCTTGATATTTTTTTTAGAAATAAACTATCTACTTTAATACGTTGATATTTTTGCAAGTATTTTCTTTTTTTTTTTGTGTGTGTAAGTTAATATAATGCATAGGAGGCGCTAAAATGGGTGTAATTTTGATTAATGTAATTCATACGGGATTGAGGTCTGAAACGTGTTCCGCGATTGATTTCAAATAAATTCGTTACAGTAACATCCACAATGTCAGCGGCTAAATTTGGATGGGAAATGTGTGGGTCCTTCAGTAGTATATATAACTAACTTGTATTTGGAAAGCATATTCTAAGTAAGTTACCGTCGGTATTATTAGTTGCGCAATTTCAAGAGATATGCTTATCATTTAAGCCGCCTAATAGGTTAGTATAATGATTTGCAGAAAAGGAAAGGTGGAAAAAGTTTTCAAGTTGCTTGTTTGGCTGCTTGTAAACAGTGAATTCTGTCAGTTGGATTGAAAATAGATGAAATAGACTAATAGTTTCAAGATTTTTATTTCAGGTAGAGCGTAAAGATCGCGAGGAAAGGTAGATTTTTTAAGACTGTAGTGAAAAAAAAATTTACTTTAATAATCAACTTACTCACTCTAATGAAAGCGACGTCGATTATTTTTGTCATGAAGAAAATGTATTAGTTAAAGTCGCTTCAGACTTATACAATTTGCGTCCCAAATTAGTAATTTGGTTGAATTAAGGGGTATTGCTTCCTCATTTGAGCTGTGAAACGACCGAAAAATTAAATTATTATTTATTTTCCTGCACTACTGAAGTAAACAATTTCACTATTTTTGAAATTAGTTCGATGACACGATATTTAATTTGCCTAGATATGTTGATTCTACTTTGTCGTCTACATTAGTATTGTTGTCCTACCATTTGGATGTAGAGTAATGTTTCGATGCCTTGTAGATTGTGAAAGTAACTTATTGTGGGGAGGTGTTGGAGTGAAATTTGCCATGACCTAACTTTCTCATCCTTGGCAGGGGTAGGAAGTTTTCGTTAGACGATTTTCTTTGGAGGTGGGGGAGGAACATTTTTGTTCTTAACACAAACTCTACTCTTCTGTGTCTTAAAAACACATGCGTTCAACATCAATATTAATCGTTTTTTATTACTTTTACCTGTCCCTCTTCCCACCAGTACCTCATGGATGCTAGGATTATATTATCTCGATTGTGGACTGATTGTGAACTTACAATGCATCGGGGATGACCTGATCCATTCCAACGGCACCGAAAAGTATCGAATCTCCTTATAATACTTTTCCGTTATTTCCACATGTCACCCTCTTGCCAACCCGTCCCTAGGGGTGCCAGAGATGTCTTATTCCCACAGTGCTTGTTGTTAGATAGTCATTCATCTATTTATCAAGTTTGGTTGAAATTGCTCCAGGCATTCCCGA
>NNCF01126622.1:382170-398110 GCA_002313205.1 Laupala kohalensis | reverse complement strand
CTACATGCCAAAATTTTAAGTTTGTAGGTTTTGAGATTCCGCGATTAGTCATTCAGTCAGTGGATTCAGGTGAATTTTATATATTTAGATAGATTTATTTTAAATTCGCTAAAATACCTAAATGTTTATGTCACGTAAGAACATCACAAACCGCATAAAGGTATGAAAGTTGGTCAATGTGCCACGAAATGGCGGTGTAATTCCACTGAAATTTTTAGTAGTAGACCATCTGGTAGCAAGGCAATTCGCGACAAGCGAGCTATTCAAGGTCATTTCCTTACGTAACTGTGGCCTGCAATCGACTTTACTTGGCTGACTGATTTTCGAGTCGTCGTGCTCTGCGAGTAGCGAACAATTTGTAATTTCAATTAAGGCATACATGGACAGTGGACACGCCACGCCACGTCGTCCTAATTAGAATGATTCTGCAAAAATAGGATCATGCCACACCACGTCATTCGACGCAACGCCTCGTCACGCTTCACCATTGTCTTGCCAGTCGGTTTCGTCCTGTTCTGTGTGATGTGTTCATCGACTAACAAAAGAGGGCTAATGACATATCAAGCTCATATTAAAAATAAGAAGTGGAAACATTTTGAAAATATTTTTTAAATATACAAACCTTGATATTGTATCATATTAATTAGTTGGAATATTGAAAAATGGAATAAAATAAACATAACTACACATGCAATTCAAAATATTATTTTGAAGAAAATTAAGAAAAAAATACATTATTGCAAAGAAAAGGGTTCGGCAGTCTATTAACCACAATAAAATACTGTAATTATTTGCTCAATTAAAAAAGACGAGCTCAAAGTAATTCGTAATTTGTATTTAATTACTCAAACTGTAATTAGAATTTTGATATACTTACTTATTATTTATTATAACTTCAAATTACTATTATTGTGCATGTGAAGAATTTTTAAATTCATTATTATTATATCAATACAGAATTGACAGTAAATTATTAATTTATTTTTTCTTTGGAATGAAATCATTTCTCTTCTTCCTAATGCAAGACGAGAATTTGAGGAGACCCCCAATGCGGCGGAATACAATATTCCGCAACAATATTCAATCTCTTTCGCGTTCGGATTCTACGAATTCAAACAGTTTATTTTCTGTAATACTTTAGAGTATCAGAATTCGTTTATTTGTTTGTCAAATGAGCACAAACTAGACAGTCTTACCATTTGGCATTATTTTACTAGTCACCCCATCCCACCTCTTTCCTATAGGTGCCATGATAGTCTTATCCCTACAGTGGTTGTTGTCAGATAGTCAGACATCTGTGTACCAAATGTGGTTGAAATTACTTCAGACATTCTAGAGTTATGGTGAGGTATACACTCATACCATAAGAGATAGATTTTCGTACAATGGTATCAAAATCATTTATTGTCATATATATCATACATATCAGAAAAAAAATTAGCTCGACCTGAAACTTGGAAATGACTGAAATATCAATTACCAATTTTGAAACATAAAAACACACATACACCTATTTCACCCCCTTAAAGGTAGATTTTCGTAAATTGTTACGAGAATAATCTATTGTCATGCAAACCACCATATCTGTAAAATTTCAGCTCCATCTAAAACTTGGAAGTGGCCGAAATAATGACTAATTTTGAAAAGAAAGAACATATATATGAACGAATAAAGTTAAATACAAGCTTCTTTTTTTAAGTTATTTATTTTCTGTCGCGTCTGCGTCTCTCGACGTTACACGCCTGTAAATCACATTCACAATACATAGAATCACAATACATAATACATATCTTGTACATAAGATATATCATAATACATATTTTCATAATACTTTTGTAACATAAATTGTCATCATCATACCTTCTAATTTATGCGTCAATCCTAATGTCTGTATCCCTGTCATTCTTTCATTCCATCTTTTATTAACCTTATTTCATCTATCTACTCTTTGAAAATTTTGTACCTCTTCTCTCATCTTATCATGTCTTCCCCTAGCGTTACAGGCATTCCTTCTGCGGTCATTTGTCGGATGTATTTTGCACGTCCATCTCCATAGATGGACATTCCCCAAAAATATGGTCTCGTGTTACTTCTCCCTCACCGCACACACACAAGCTGTCATCAATAATGAGGAATCTTTTCAGGTATTCCCATGTATTTCCATGATCTGTGATAAACTCAGTTACTGTACATCCCGGGTTAAACCATTTACTATTCATGTGTGCAAATTTGACATTCCGTGTAAAAAAAAGCTTGTAAAAATTACCCATCGTCTGAAACTACCCCCATCCCCAAATACCCCATGCATTGCAAGAAGAAGATTAGAAGAATTGCTCCATCGCCGTCCATTTTTTAATCGCGAAAAATCACACTTAAACACATAAAATATGGATTTGAAACAAAACTGGAAGAGAGTGTGTGTGTGCAGAAATTCGGATTCAGATTCAGCGCATCAAAATACATAAAGATACTGAGGTTTAATCTTTGGAATAGACCAATTTGTATGTGTGCCTGTGTAATTGGTTAATTTGAAATTGTATTAACGAACAGCCTGGTAGTTGTCTTCCTTTCTTCTCAATTTCACAAACACCGCATTTACTTTGTCATCGAATTATGCTACTGATAAATATTAATGGCACCCACTATTTACTAAAAAATTACTCCAGCGAAAATTAGCGCTTTTAATAGCGCTCCACACGTGTAAACAAGAAAAACATGGCAAATAAGAGAACAAATTCATAAAAAATCTAACTTTCTTTCGTCCGTCACTTTATCTGCTCTAACGCCCGTTCCAAGCACTTTCTACTTTGTTTGTCCAGTTGTCCTTTCCCTGCATGTCCTCTCTCCGTTACTTCGCAAGTGCTGCGAGGCGAGGAACCGCCATCTGAGCCTCCGGGGACGCGCAGGGACCTGCTGAGGACCTGGAATCCAATAGAGGCTCTGAATATTGGATGATGGTCCAGAAGCCGCCCTCTCACTATCCAGTACCAAGGGGAACCCCCTACCACGAGAGGTTAAAGCTCAGGGCGCTGGCAGAATTAGAGAACGCGGCTCCGGGGAGGAATTAAACGAGAGTAAAAGTGTTGGGGATCGGAATCAGTGATACGCTAACTGAAGAGAGAATTGGAGAAAAATATAAAAATAGTTACAAATATATGGGAAGTGTGGTTTGTAAATAGACCGTGAAGTATTACCTGCGGATTAATAATGAACCGACAACATTTACTTTTCATTTATTGAATTTCAATAAATAAATTTGTTTTTGAAAAGCAGTTAAATATTTGAAATGATCACATGGAGGGCAATAAACTAAATTACACCAAGCAAGGGACCATCCCATCAATTCCAATTAAAGTACGATAGAGTGAGACATATGTATCATTTCTGCGTCCCAAGTCTCGACATTGTCATGGCATATGCTCCCCGCTAAAATAAGAATAAAATTACTTAGCTACTTGACATAGTATCTTCATATTTTAATAGAATACAAAAATAAAGTTTTAGAAATACTTTCTTGCTTCAAATCGTTCACATAAATTATACTGAAAATATTGTTATAAATTGTACATGTTAAAATAACTTCATTCTAGGTTAATAATTACAAAAGTATTAATGAAACGACCACGTGCTGGGAATTTAAAGAGTCCTTATTTAAAATACATCATTGCCCGAAGAAAAGGCGGAGAAAATCCGAGCCAGGATGTGTGAAAGTTGCGGGATTAATTATTGATGTACGGTACTTGAGTTGGTGCGTATTATTTTTAAGCAGTCTCCTGTTTCATTTGATATCTTGTAACTCAACAATAGTTCGTGTAGTTACATAAATTTTGTTCACAGAACTATATTTATAATTTTTCATAAATGAGCTTTTCTATACCTAAAGCGTAGAATAGTTTTAGTGTAGTACTTTCAAATATTTTGGCTGTATTTTACAATTATTCATTATTTTTATGGCTGGTAATTTTGTTCAACATATTAATTAAGACAAAGTACCTAATAATAATTACATTATTAAATTAAATGGTAATTAATACATTAATTAAATTTTATTTTAAATGTATTAATAATTCATAAAATTTACGATTGACCAAAGATAAAAAAAAATTGATTTCAATTCATATTACATGTATATTACATATTATATGATTAATTATTTTAGACAGAATGTTTACACAAAGGTAATAAAACAGTTAAACGGACTGCAGTTTTAAAGAATTTCTGAACATATATATTTATTTTAACAAGTGGACATGCATTAAAATAATTTTGAAATGTAATATTTTAACCATATAAGAATGTAAAACTTTTACATTTGAGTAATAATAATAATTATTTATTACTGGTTACGAGGGAATAAATAGCAAATAAATTAAATTACCTGATGACATAAAGAAACATGAAGAATACAAAATTATAAAATGTGATTATTCTGATAATTTTACAAAGATCTCATCTTTTTCCTTTCATAAGAAATGCTAAATTCAGAGCATTCCATGTCCGTGGAAATGTTTCTTGATTTGGTGGTGAGATTTCATTAATTTTGCATTCGTCTTGGTCCCGCATTCAGGAGAGAGGATTAAGATGTTATATAACACTAGCACAACTCTCATCTCATCAATGTCCTAGACTACAAGAGGCGTTCCAGAGGAAATCGGTCACACCCGGAATCCGCAAGTGGCTATGCCGAATCCATCAGAAGTGGCATCTCATGTCTACATTGAACATAAGCGCTTGAGATTCCTCAATTGTTACAGGACAAACTAAGAAACTATATTCCAACTTGATGAACAACTCGCCAAAAATTACAGTCGTTTAGTTGCAGATAAAATAAAACATAATTTGTGTCCTCAATTTAATTGATATTGTTATGAAAATAATATCGCATAATTTTAGTCATCCCTTTAAGTTTTAGTTTTTGAAACATTTCATGCAGAAAACACACGCAAAAAAACAGTGAAGTGGCAATTGTTCTTTCTTAAATCTGTTTTAAAATTAGATGAATGAGTAAAATTATTATAAATAAACTTAAATTAGGTAAATTATCAAGAACCAACGTTTGTTTATACCAAAAAATCAAATATTCAGGTAAAAAAGAATGAGGGGGAAATGGAATAGGTCTGATTTTTTTGCGTAGGCAGAAATGAAAATGTAATTAAAATATAATACAAGATCAATATTCTTAGTGCAAAGTGTTGAAAATGTGTCATATATAAATGCGATAGATCTGCTATCATACTAGTCTTCATCCAAAATATTTAGTACCTACACATGGAGAAGATGTATCATCAATGACCAGATGAAAATGGTGATGAAACGGTAATCAAACCAAGGATCTCCTGCTTTTTAGATTCCCGGTTCCTCGAAGAAATAGGAGACCTCGGGTTTGAATCCCCATTTTCATCTGCCCGTTGATATTACCAATATTCATCTCATCGAGGTTCCCCATACCAGAAGAAATATATGCATTTGAAATATTTAAAATCGTTTTTATGAATAACATTCTCGAAAAAAAACTGTTTTACAGGAGTTGTCTCTCATAAGTTTGAACGCCACCGAAAAAATTTTACCATTGCATATTAAATATTAAATACATCGATACATCCCACCAGGTGAATTGCGAGAAATTTTTAATCTGTAATCTATATATTCATTATTTATTCACATTACCTGTGATATAATGCACGTAATATAACGCATGTAATGTCAGTCGCCAATTCATATATCCAATACCATAAAATAATTGGAAATTACGTTGTTAATTGCAGCAAACGCGTGATTTTGAGTGTGATCCATTTTATAATTGAAAGAACTGCAAATTTTTATAGAGTAATCAAGACCTTTGAACGTTATGTAATATAAGCGCAAAAGCATTTCCGACATTAAAATTCATCATGTAGACATTGGTACATTTTGGTCGGAATTCCGGATGCATAATGCATGAACAATGGAACACAACGGAAAGGCACTTTATTTAGCATAATGAAAATACCTAAATGTCTGCCAAATTAACGCTACGAATCTACAGAAAGGTAATGCACCTTCTGCTTTGGAATGTTGTTTGAGCGGAAATTTAATAATAAAGAACTAGGGTGCTGAAGAAGAATCTTATGAAAATGTCAGAATGGTATTTGAAAACGATGCAGAAGTATGAACATTCTAAAACAACTCAAGAAAGAAAAACTTGAATTGGCACAAATAAATAATTTTAAAAATGACGTTGATAACTATATTATAATGTACTTCTGTCCAAAAGTATTTCTACGTGGACTCTAACAAGATCACTTACGAAAGTTGATCATCCGTGGTATCAGCTCAAGCTGAGAATCGTTAAATGTTCATTTCCAGAGGATTCCCAGAAGACTTGCCTTGAAAGTGGATGAGGGCAGACAGGAGAGCCACTAGACTTTAGTTTCACCCTTCATCCAACCTGGACCACTTCTGAAAGCGCCCTTAAAACACCTCGTTCTACTTCCATCTACTTAGATTATGGTCATAAAAAGGTAGTAATACTCAAAACCCCTTAAATATACTTGGAAGTGCACTTCACAGGATAATCTTCAAAGTTTTGTTATAGGAAGTTGTGAATAATATGCATGTAATGCTTTTTCTATTCAAATGAACTACGATTATTTAGTACGTAATTAATGAAGGTATTTTAGATGGATATTTAATACTATTTTCCTAAAAAAGTACTCTTTTTTCCATTTTGTTTGTCCATTAATTTTAATGAAGTTATTTAGATTAATTATGAATATTGAGCACAGATAATGAAAATCTTATTTCTCTATCGTGCGTGTTCTTACTTATACATCATTGCCCAGGTAACACATTATATACGTTATTTGAGACACGCTCTGGAAATATATTTTGTACCCATCATTATTTCTTGCTTACCAGGTACATCGATAATTTGGGTTTTACATTTCTAATGATTAATTTCAAACCCATTTGTTCAATTTCAATCATACATCACTGTCAACAGAGCATAGCTCGAACTTTCAGATATATTTTTCTTAAGTTATGTACAACAATTAGTAGGTTTTTATGATTAATTGTGATATTAAAGCAAGGTTAATTTAACTTAAGAATAGTAATTGAACATGTATTATATTTATTTTGAACTCTTACGAAGTTTTTAATTGATTTTGCACAATAAATTTAAATATTGTCCAAATACGAGACAACTTTAATTGATCACTTTAATGTCGACAACAAAAACATTACCAGCAAATGGACTGAAATAGTTATTACCAAAGAGAAACTTGGTTTCACAGAGTTTAGATGTTACCAGACCAGGGGTTTCTAACTGGCGACCCGCAGTTCACAATCTACCCACGAGGCAAATTTTTGCGACCAGCGAAAGCTATTTGGAAAATAGCGAAATATGAAACCAATATTTTATGGTACATTAAAATATTATTTCTTTTAATATGGCAAAAATGAAGATACGAAGTAGGCAAAGAATTATTAAATGTCCGTAAAGTGAAGAATCACATATACAACTTGAACTGTGTGATATCCTAGTCGATGAGTTTCCAAAAAAAGATTAATACCAATTTAAAGAAATGGGATTAAATTTCTTTAAATTGGTATTCGGTGAAATGACTTTCATGTGGGTGCATGTACCCTCCTGGAATAATAAAAGTGCCCACGAATATTTTCTAAGTCCTGCACTCTTACCAGTTTGGATTTGTTAGGATTGCAACGAGACTCCTCTGCAACGGGGAAAAAGCTCCTCACCTCGTTCGACCAATCGTAGGGAAACTTTAAACTGCTTCCATATTTGGTGGACCAATAGAAGACTAGTACTGGTGAACATACCCCTATTAAGTCGTAACGAGAGAAAATGTTTTATTACACAGCTAATAAAGAAATATTTCGTAAATTTTTATTGTAAACGTCTTGGACTTCCATAACAAAAAATATTCTTTATGTTCTTAACTTCAATAAACTTATTATTATCTATATTTAAATGACATCTCAAGTTTTGTTGTCTCACAACGCCGTCCTAGGAAGTACAAAACAAATTAAACTTCTCCGTAAAAAGATTTGCATCTCACTGTAAAATCGATATTGTTTAATCACAGATTTGAATACTATCGCAAGATATCGTATGGATTTCGTGAGATAGGCATTAAGGAATTACTTATAAATATTATTATAATCTCTGAATTTTATTCAGTGGCGCAAAAAACTTAAAATCATTGGCATCAATTATTGTGTTGTTTATTGTAATTTTAAATGACATGTAGCTATTTTATATTATTTTTAGATGTCAATCGGAAATCAGGCATTATAGAAAAAAAAATGATATAAATTGAATGAACACCACATGTTAATTCTAATTATATCTTCAATAAGTTCCGTCTGTAAGAAATATTAAAGCAAGATACAACGCTTGGCTGTAATCGTGCAACATATAGAACAATATGCTCAGAGAGGAGCAGTACTAGGAAGTTTATTTTTAGTTCTCAGAAAATATTTTTTGTGGGGCTTTAGGGTTTGTCAACGGCAAGATCATTAGAGCCCTTCCAGAAAATATAACAAAAGGAACATATCACTTTCATTTAGAGTTCAAAATATAATTTTGTATTCATGTACATTATCTAAGATTATCAGACAATAAAACATCGTAATTAATATTGCATTTTATTAATTATTTTACACGGTCTCAGATATCAATTTCATTAGTTTCTCCGCTCTCTTTCATTATTATCTACATGCTGTAGAATTCATTGGTTTCAATTGCAGGGGGTAAACATGGCAATTCAAAAGCATTCTTTATATAACTTTTGACGAATCAACATGATTGTTCGTATTTGTGAAGATAAATATATTGATTAGACATTAAACATATTTTTAAGCGTAGGGATACAAAATCAGGGAAGCAATTTATGAGGTAACAATACAAAATTAAATACAAAGTTATTGTGACTAGTAGGTTCCAGCATTCCAGATCCAGGGTCATTTTGTAAGAAGGTGGTGATATAACAAACGAACAAGAATGAGAAAAAATAGTTATCAAAACAATTCTCAAATTTGAAAAAAAACTGGTAACTAATTAATACAACCTGTATACACATACAATGTGTTTAAAATATAACGTTTAAACTTATTTAACTCATGAAAAACCTGCTCTCAAACTCATGAATGTTACTAAATGTAGACTTGATCTGAGCAAACACAAATAAACAACCATATCAATTGTATTTAAATTTCAGAATAATTCGTTGTTGGATTTATGCTGATCTTCGAAGATAAAACTTTCATTATTTAGTAGAAATTAATAGGGTTTTTGTTCTATGACCTGAAATAATACCACTTTAGAATGCATCGTTCTAGAAGACAAGCATAATTTTGGAGAGCGATCGCAATTTCAGTTTGTCTTTGGTTTTATTTTTGATTTTTTGTTCTTTGTGTGTTAATTCAATAAACTGACATCGTTGAGAGTTCATTAAAATTATTTTTCCTTGGTATAGAATTGCTTGTCTGGTTTAATTTCGCTCCTTTTAAAATAGTGTTGAGCAATAAAATGATTATGCCTTCATATAAATGAAACTATATATATTATTTCAATCTTGTCCCTCTCTCCTACTTGTAGAGATTTATGAAACAGACTTTCTTAAAGTGCGACCCGCAATTATACCCAAAGTTCCCAATTACGCCCTCAAGCCCTTACACGTTGTGATCCCCTGTTTTCAGACAATTGTGATTTCATATTATAATTATCTTTATCTCATTCGCGTATGATCTTCCATTACGTTAATTAATTGTACAAGGTGAGTGTTTTGTCTTCAGACGACAAATATCTTGAAAAGTACGCATCGGATCTATTTGAATGACTTTTGTTCATGTCAAAGGAGCTTACATAATGTGTACCACTCAAATGCGAAATGTGAGCTCCAAATTTTTCTCCCACAATTGTATTTTGTAAAAAAATACTTTGGTTAAACCTCGTATATACATTATTTTCATTAAAAGATAAATAAATTTAAAAATATTAAAAATACGAAAAATGAAGGGCGAAGATTTGAAAACAGAGTTATAGAGATATATAGTTCGGTAGAATAACAGAAACACTCAAATGTAAATTACTCGCACATAATAAAATTCCTTTTTTAAAATAAAAAACAAGTTACTAATTACATCCATACCAATATTGATAAAATGTATTGTTTAAAGATAATTCCCGTTAGCAGTCTCAAGTGCGATGGAAACTGTCATTTTAACTTGTCGCATCAAGTATCGTAAATTCGATTTCTCTTGCTGACCGTTGTAATTAAATCCTCTTCCTATCACTAAGGATAAGAGAGAAAATTACACCCTTTATTTTTACATCGTGAAAGGATCCTTTGTTCGAAGAAACTTAGTTGCAAGTGCAATTTCGTGTCCAGTCCGGTCTTAAGGAAAGAGCATTGAGGTACAGCGGTCAAATTGAGACTAGATTGACACGATAGTGGCAGAGGTCTTAGCCTTAAAAGCAGTGTTCTAAAATGCATTAAAGCTGTATAATGTAAATGCTACTTAGTATAGTGCAAATTCAAATTCATACTTTTCTTTTAAAAAATAAGAAAACTACTAGAGAAACCGATTAAATCCTAAAACCTTTAAATATTTTTGTATTTTACTTGAGATAATAGAGAAAAAATTTTAAACACACAAGAATGGTGTAAAAAAATCACAATATGGTACAGCAAAAAAATTAAAGTGTGGAAGTTTTGAAAATTCAGTAGTTATTTAAGTGCATTGGGAAAAATTAACTAGTTAATTTTCGATAAAATCACGTACTTGAAAATATCTTAGCATTGAATAAATTTTATCTGAATTGCAACCAAGACCACGTATAAAACTATAGAACACTTTCACTGGTCTCATGCACTGGGGAATACTTTGTGTTTGTTTTGGATTACTTTATGTGGTATACGTTTTACATCGTAGTATTTCCTCGTAGCCATCGTCTGTCAATATTATAGCTCCACCATATGCGCCACACCTTGCACCGCTCCAGCCATATCCTTGCGATCGTTGTCTTGAAAGTGCTGGCAGAATGCTTTGTGAAGGGTTCACGTGCGAGGACTTGCTCCAAGGGCTCTGAAACGCGTTACAAGGGCAACAAGCTGTGTGGAGAAAGGACGGAGGCGAGGGAGAACGTAGGGTGCTATTACAAGGTCTGAGATTGAGGTACAGTCATTTGCATGAAATATGGCACTAATTATCATACACTATTTCTAACATAATGGTAGAAGAATGTTGGAAAATAACGATAAACTTCTTTTTTTAAGTGTCACCAATAAAGTTTAGGGCTGTAATTGCATTGTATGTAAAATATTTTGCTATTACCGTAATACAAAAAGTAAACGTATGTTACGTTGTATTTTATGAAAATGATTTGTATTACAAAAATATGAATACCATGTTATATATTGCGTATAGCCGATCAATATTTTGACAAGATGTTAGAAAATTCACATGAATTTGGGAACTTTTCAATGCAAGTGATGAGCACTTGATTTGCTACAAAAATATTTCACGCAGTTCACGTCATACGAACTGGAATTCTTTTTGAACACGGCTCTACCCACAGAATAGTTGAGCTACGATCGAATTCCTAAGACACTAGCTGTGGTTTGAATAGTGGCACTAGTGAAATTCTGTACGAGTATCTGTTATTATAGCGGATACGAAACCGAAGAGACGGATGTTTAAATGTGTATCCAATACAAACATTTGTTACCGCAATTGATCCTAGTTTTATAGTAATAATTCACTAAGTATCATTTCTCTTTGTTATTAAAAAATTGTTCATAGTTTTAAATTATACAAGAAATAATGAATGCAAGTTATGCAGTGAATGAAACTTAGAATGAAAACACGAATTCCTTAATTAAAATAACAATAATATTATGGGACCGAGCTTTGTTCGGATTTATACATCGTAAAAATAGTTTTAAGTAAATTTTTAATAAATTAATTCTTATTTTACCTATGAGTTATTATTTCTTATAATAATTCACTATCTAGGTGTCACGAAGCGGCGCCCGCGCAACTAGGAAATGTGTCATTTATCATTTCATAGTCATTGGTGGCGAGTGATGTGCATTACTTCAGCGTAAAACATTCCACAGAACAGTCAAATGTCATGACCTGTAGGTGAACGACCACCGGATGTAACTCAGACAGAAGGGAAGGAACTGTTTCTTTCACAGACGAAAGTCGTTTTATACTGACAATTATTGCCCTATAATAATTTTGTAGAATTTTAACAAGATTGACACTTATACCATTACATTCTTGATATAAAAAAACCCATATATTTCAAGGCAAAATCCCACCACAAGTTTACGAGGTAGCTAACCTAACCTTACAATTATTGCTTGTACAATAAGAGTAAGATTTCGCTTCATTCTCATTGACTAGCAGTTAATAGAAATTCAAATGTGAAGAGCAAAGCTGACTGGAAGATGTAATGTTATGATTCTTCCTAGGTGTCATGGAATTTTCGGTTTTCTGGCTCGAAGCAAGACTCATGAACCAATAGTTTCTTCTACAAACAGGTGTAAAACCACTCGGTAACCATTCTGGTCCATCATATTCATCGAAGCAGACTATACGGTTGCATGGGAGGAATGGAGAGAGAAGCTTGCTTTATGGAGGAGTAAATGCGCGGCTGCTCCTATTAAGAGCACGGCTAATGCAGCGGCCGCCCACCGCTACTTGATCGGAGACTCTAACCACCGCATATACGCTTCTCAGATACACCATGACGTAGTCAACAGGATACTATTGGTGAAATATGCCACTCCTCACTTTAACTTAGATACAAATTTATAATTTCCAATAATTCATTATGCAATCATCACTGTCACTTTAATTACTGAGCTGGATATTAATTGAAGTTATTCAATCTGAAAAAAGCAAATACAAATTCAAAAAAATGAGAGTAATGTTTCAATTTAATTTCAAACAATGATTTTATCTTCTATGATATTAAATTACTTTCTCATTAATAATATTTTATTTAGTTAAGTAACCTAAGTTTAAATTGTAAATTCAAATTTATTATATACGAGTATCCTATATTAAAGAAAGTTAAATAAATAAATCTAGATTCATCATTCAGTAAACTTCATTAATCAGTGCGTCATTGTTTGTCCGGGACAAACCGAGTTCCAGAAGACATAACTACCAACTTTTCAGCCATCTTACTGTGACCTTCTTCAGGACGATGTCAGAGTCGAACATACCTAAGTCGCTGTCGAACTCTGCAAACGTCCCGGAAAAACAAGTTTATATTACACTGGCCGCGGTAGTCTAAGTTTGCATTCATTACTCTAATACATTACAGATATGATGTATTGTATGTATTGTTTCATCAGACTCTATCTGCAATATACTGAATAGTTCTCTTTCCATTATTTACAAAAATATGAAGGAAAGAGGAAATGCTAGAAGTTGATTTTCTTTTTAAATTCTGGAAAAGGAACCTGTTTTATCGTCTTATAACTCGAGAACCACTAATCCGATTTCGTGATCCCTTTCTTTAATCTTAGATATGTTTTCTGACAAGGTTTGTGTTTATATTTTGTTACGTTAGGTATCACAAGTAATAGGAAATAATAATAGACAATCAAGTCGAGGTAAAAATAAATCTTCTTGCATACACTGTTTTTGCGAATGATTTTAATTGAGATGGGTGGCAAAAATGAATAGCAGTATTGTCCGTCTCAAAAGAGTTCTACCCATAAAGTCCGCGTCAGCACATTTCTGTCTACAAACGTTGACGTAATTTATTGAAAAGAAGGTTTTAAAAATATACGTATTAAAATAATTAAGAGAACAATTCAAGTTGGTTAATATATATCATCAAATTAAATGCATCTGTGTTTCATGCATTTAAGAAATGAAAACTGTTTAAACCGTAAAATTTATACGAATAGTTTAGATTTTTCAGGCGTTTTGGTTTTACAAGCAAACTCCGCCGCTGCCGTTGTCAAGTGTTGCCTCGGGAGATCCGGGCAAACATTCGACTGGCGCGCTACCCTTCACGTGAGGTGCTTCACGTGAAGCTAATATTTTAGACTCGCCATTTTCATATATTCTACAGTATAAAGAAGATTCAAAGTGCAACATAACAAAAACACATGAGCAAAGCCGGGGTGGGATTGCTAGTTTAAAATAATACTCAGAGATTAAAAAGTTCAGTAAATTTTACAATTCGAAGAGAAAAAGTAGGAAAAGGAAAAAAGCTGAGCATTCAGCTTTTTAGAACAAGACATATAGCTTTTTGCAGATGGTGGTAAAATAATCATGGANATATATATATATATATATATATATATATATATATATATATATATATATAAGAGTAGAAATGATGGTATTAATAATTGATTTTTAGAATAATGTATATCATTTATTATATTCTCAAAAAGAATTAGCGACTTTAATTTCAGTTATTTCTGGATCACATAATCTTGGCAACCAATAACACCTCACAGGTAGAGTTTATCGAGTTGAAAACATTTCTAGAAAGATTTAGTTTTAAGTAAACTGTGGCAGAATGTTTTTAATAAATTTCAAGTTATAAATTTCCTGAATTAACAGCAAGTATGCGGAGGCCTTCCTTAGCATGACGGTAAGTAGAGCGTAGGGTTACTTGTTGGATAACCGGTATTTTAATCTCAATAAGAACATGAGGTATTTTACTCAAATCTAACGGGCAGACTACATTTCTGTAGCAGTACATGATGAGAAGTGTACGACGTTATCAAAATCAGCTATGTTAGTATTGGATGATTAGGGTCTAATGACCTAGATATTGACGAGCCTCAAAATCCCAATAAAAATATTGTATCTTCAGTCATTCTACAAAGCATAATGTTTAAGGTAAAATATAAAATACTTTTTCTAACACATTTAAGCCAGCGTGTAGGCAATTAGTAGAACTTACGAGGGGTAGTACACTATTGAAAATTATGAAGTTTGATACGGTAACACGTACGTCATATCAATTCAACATCAGTGCATCCCCATAAATTTGTAGTCTTGTCCCTTCTACTTGTACCAATGACAACATAAATATTTCTTTCCACTTGAAAGTAAACTGTAATTGTGCTTTTATTACACTCCTGTTAATTACAATAAAAAGAAAATATTATTTCACAAAAGCTCTTTCAGAGAAATATAAGAAATATTATCTGCTCTTTTGACGGCCCGATAATGGAACATTCGTAATTATATATTTCTATTCAAGGGCATAGTTAGCTCTCGCGAAAATGTGCTTGTTTTAAGTTTGATATTTGTAAATGATTGTCAGTTATCACAATCAACATCTATTGGTATACCAATGATGGGTTGAAGTCGTTAGTATATTAGTGATAGGAATGAACAAAAAAGTTAAATACGCTGCTTAGAAGAAGGTATGACGAACGATATAGCGTAAATGTTGTAGACTACTTATTTCCAGTATTATATTTGTGTATGACAATTAATGGTAAAAATAGACCAAGAATACAACGTAATAACATTTTTCAGAGAAATATTCAGTTACCCTCTGAATATAACAGACTTAACTCTGAATATCACAGACTAAATTTTTATCTGCATAATATTTCTTGTCGCAGTGAAAATTGAAATTTTTCAGAGTGAATGGTATTTCTGAAGAATTCACGATATTTGTGTTAATTATATAATTCTTGGTAGTTTCTGTGGAAAATATTTCTAATCATATTCTGTTCGTATATTTAAAAAAGAAATATTTCTTTCTTTTGAATACGACTATGGTGAAATAGGCCGAAAATGAATCAAGTCTAAGTCAGACTGACTTTACAAAATAAACTATTGTTCTTCAAATCATGCTGTCTCAATTTGTATGGTAGTTATAAAAAAGATGAAATTATCTTGTTCCGACAATTTTCCGAGAAAGAAAAAGAAAGAAAAA
>NNCF01126622.1:362605-381641 GCA_002313205.1 Laupala kohalensis | reverse complement strand
AAAGAAAGAAGAATAAAAAAAGAAGAGAAAGAAGAAAAGGAAAGAATATAAAAAATAGAAAGAAGAAAAGGAAACAAAATGAATGAAAAGGAATGTAAAGGAAAGAAATACTATTAAGGAGGGTGAGGTACAAATATTTTCGTTGTTATCGACTAAATATCGTACTGATCTCTGTTATTCTGAAGATTTTGTCACAAACACCAAACTTAATTGATGTCAGATATTATCATTTTCCTTTCTATGTAAGGATAGGAAAAGGTACCAAGGTTTTGTGGATAAATTGAAATATGCGTAATATTTAGCAAGGATATTATACCCCTCAGTTTTCTGGATAATAAAGAATTTCTAATATCGTTTTACCAGAAAATTTATATGGTAAAATCGTGTGAACAGAGATCCATGACTGTGACACTAGCTTCTTGGGCAAAAGGTTGAAAGGTGGAGTCGGGTCGACAGGTAATGCGGCCTTGGCGTGCAGCACGAAGGTGCGCGGCGGGAGGCCTACCACAAGGCGCGGTACTTTCACTCGCAAACGCACTGTTGTCCAGCGGCTTAAAGAGATTTGGACAGGACACGGAGAATTTAATGGCTATTTAACAAAAATTATACTGAATGACAATTCTACATGTATTTATGGAAAGAAGCGGTAGTCCACATATTACATGACTGAAAAAAATATTTGGAAAGAGGTTGGTGTATACGTGAGATGAAAGGGATAGAAAATTTGTGTACACTACATACGAGATGAAATTACTTACAAGTTTATAGGGGAACATGCGTCAAGTTATTAAATGTTAGAAGTGTTATTAAGAAATAAATTGATTAGAAGTGATATTAAGAAGTTGTTCGATAGAAAATAACCTGGAGGGGAAGGAATAGCAACATTAATATGTCGTACAAACGGTGAGAGATAAAAGTATCAAAGAAATAACGAAACATTTAGGAACAGGGGTGCCGGAGATGTAACGGAATGAAAAAACTCTCCACCGGGAGGACTCTTATTGATAGATATTAATTATTAACATGGATGTAGTTTAACAAGAATCAACTTATATTGAATACTGCTTCGTTATAAGAAAGGTAAAACCGGATGGCCACAACAAACTGAAGTTGATTCCCGCCTAACAATGGTTACATAGTGATATGCAACGTCAACAGTTAGGTGAAAATTGAGACGAACCGGGACTCGAACCCGGGACCTCCTGCTCTGTCGCAGGTGTGCACATTTGGCGGGTGTACAGTGGAGAGCACACCTGCGGCTAGAGCAGGAAGTCCCGGGTTCGAGTCCCGGTTCGTCTCAATTTCCTCCTGGCTGTTGACGTTGCAAGCACTCCTCCACGAGAAGGTACTCGGAAGTTGAGAGATAAAATACGTAGTGATATGTTCTAACCACTCCGGTATATTCGATTGTGCAATCAATGAGATGACATATTTAGCAAAATCAAACTTTCTTCGACAAATTAAGTATTTCTCTTTATAACGATTAATATTTTTTAAGCAATATTATCTAGAAAGAATTAACACAGAATTCTGTATTGATTCTGGGACATCAATACAGTGTTAACTCAAAGAAAATTCATGGAGTAATATATTTTTTCTTTATTAACAAGAAAATTACACACATTACAATTGTCGATTTTGCATTCCTACATAGGTAAACTGTGCGCCGGACTAATTCACTTACGTGTCATACTTATACACTAGTCACATACATACCAAAAACATTACATACTAAATAACTGACTAGTGCTCATAGTATTTATATACAGATAATTTTCAGTAAATTTTATGATTAGCATTCATTTTGTACTTTTAGGAATTTTTAACTTTAGTTTTTGTTGATTTTTTCTGCTATCTAATGTTTTTAGATCATTCAGTAACAAAATGTAAAATTTGACTATTGATTAATTAATTTTTAAGCTTACTGTTTTGGATTCTTTTTGTATCCGAATGTTTTATTTTCTTTTTGAACTTTATTTTAACTTTTGAATTTGAATTTAACGTTTAATAAAATTAAGATAATGTTCATATCATTGAAGTACATGCTCCAAATGCAGTTAAAGCATAAGATTAGGTCTACCCTGATTCGCTCATTGGTTCTAAATTGTATGTGCAATGTAAATATAAATTTTCTTACGTATTATTAACTTTTATAAATATTTTTACATTTTTAGGTGCAACTGCCAAATTTTTTCCCAAATTTGAAATAAATCAAAAAAGTTCATGATAAGATTGTGAACTTTTTATAATCGAAAATATTTAAAAAATTGCTTTCACGTTTCCCAAAAGATTTGTTTTGTAATTAATTATAAACGAGATAATTATTCTGCATTTAACATTGTAAATTCACCGTTGTACTTTTTCATAGTTTACTCACCAAAACATTCGCAATATACGAGAGGAAAGATGCAGTTTGAATGGCAATTGATTATATGTGCACAACTTATTATCTCATTTGGTATTTTTACATTTCGAATTGTCAGTATTGATCTTCTGTGTTTGGATCTGGTGCATGAAGAAAAATAATAACAGGAAGGGAAACTCGGCCAGTTGCGCGATTCCTCCTTGAGCGATGTAGTTATACCCGTAGTGGCGTCTAGGAGGAGTTCCTCTAACTACTCTTCTAGTAGTTATAGTATGTCTTCGACAGAGAGAGTTACTGTTGCAGGGAGTTGTGTTACCAGTTGTCATCAATATCATCAAAGAAACTCACCAAAATTGGCGAAGTTGGATAATTTGCGAGGTGAAGTAGGCCGTGGATCTTTTTTATAAAGAAAAACAGAGGCATGGTCTCCTACAATTAACAGACTGGAATATAACACTAGGCAACTCCGGTCTCGTAGGCCGGTCGTCCGAAGGAGAAATATCCTACTAACACATTCATTTAATAAAAATTAGCAATATGATTATTTGAATGAAAGATATTTAATTCTTTTGGATATTCTCCAAAGAACTAATTTTATCCTCTTCCAGTCAAATATTTTGATGTTCTTCCAGTCTCATAGCTTGTTACAACTTTCTCACTGATGGGAGGTTTATTAAATCTTTCTGGCAGTTCTGTAAAGATTCTCGGTACACTACCAGCTTTGAGTGATTTCTAGAACTCGTTTTGGCCTCTTTAGCAACCTCTTTAGGAACATATGCACTACTATAATCACTACATTCGAAATCTTTAACACATACAACAGCATACTGAGAGGGTGTGATTTCCTTTCTTGAGATAGCTCTCAGCCATAATAACTGTTTCGGATTCCTTGGAAACTTAAAAACTGTAATGTAGGCAGATTATTTGATAGTGCTCTCATAGTTGCTCTAGCACACTGGCACACAACATTTAGGAGCCATCTATAACACAAACATTTATTTGAAAATTAACGCACATCCCAATTAGATCTTATAACAACACGTTTTCATTTTAATAACTGAAATCTACATTAACATAACTTATAAAAATTAATTTAAATTTGGTAATAAAATTTAAAATAATAAATTTAACTACATTACATTTAAAAATAGGTCAAACATATATTCAATATAGTTTATGTTTAAATCATACTTAAAATCGTCAATATCACAGAAGCTAAAAAATATAACGTGACACCACAATAAATAAATAGTTACTTTTAGTTCGGATTCATTTGAAACATGGCAATGTATGATCTCAATAACGCACTTCGTTACAATCCGTAAGCAATCCATTTGCTGAAAAAAAGTTAACGCATTTAACCAAGCCGGCTAACAGTATACTGTTGGAAGATAATGCATGATCCAGCCTGGTAATTGTAGGAAGCCAAGACAGTGGAGATCGCGCGAATTGAGCGAGTTTGTGAACACGTTGCTGCCATTTCACTTTGTAAAACGAAAATACTCAAGTATGAAGTGTTTGTGTTAAAGTTTTCCTGTATGTATCTTCATGTCATTGAACATTTTTTTCAATGTTATATAATATATCCCAGTATTACTGCATAAGTTCTCTTATAACTTTGTGTACGTTTTAAAACGTTACGGAATGTCTTCTAGTGTTATTGAATATGTCTAGATAATGTAATATGTATCATTATTTTTTAGAATACATTTTGTATGTACATTACTAAAATATGTTTTTATTGTTCCTTTACTTCGCCTCCCCCAAAAACTGTTATTTGGGTGACCTGTTTAAATTTGAATGGTAAGTAATAAAACTTATGGAAGCGAACTATTTCCGCAATGGATGAATAACGTAGATGCAGGCAGAACTGCTAGACCTGCTAACCTAACGACCAAGTAGTGTTGATACCGGTTACCGATAGCGTGGTTGTCGATATAGTTTGACGGACAAATTTCGTGGAAATAGTTGCCATGTGTCAAACTAGCTCGCCTCACGCATATCATCACTCAACGCCAGAAAACCCCGACTTTTACCTTGTTTTTCTTTTCCCTTGCTGAGCAATTGTTCAGGTGCCATGTAGCATCTTGTATAATCTTAGTAAATTATTCAGTTTCTATTTCTAATTGTCATTGGTTTTATGTTCAATATTCAATTTAACATTTCCCTTTACTTGTATTTTAAAGTTTTGCCAGTCAGTTGTCTTATTCACAAGTGTGTGTCTATTAACTATTTTATTATACTTTCACTTATAGTTAGAATTACTGCTAAATGATCAGAGTTGAGGTCAACAATATTTGTTGAAATCTTTCTTGATATAAAGAAGTCTTGGAGATCTGGAATTTTATTAATATCGGTTAGCCAATACGTTGGTTTGCCAGTTGAGTGATAATTGCATCCCGTTTCCCATGTGAGTTTTCTAAATTCACTACATTTGATTCTTGTTAATCTGAACCACCAGTCAACATTACACCAGTCAGTTGAGCATTAAAGTCGTCCCAACTATAAATCTTTCCCATAATTGCAGAATATTTTATATTCGGGTTTCTTGATATTCTGTTTCGGAGGGCAACATATGGCACCGATATTAAGATTTTGCTTCAAAGATTTCATTCCAACGATTGTAAGTTAGATTGTAGCAAACTGAAAGAACATTCCTCATAATGATCAATGTTACTTTTTACAAGAATAGCACTTTTTGTCAATACCACTCTTGCTTATTTGTCAGGATGTATTGTGTGGTATACAACGTATCCACTAATTTTGAAGCGAGTTTGCCTCGTTGAATGAATCTCCGAAATAAGAAACACATCAATATTTTGTGTATTAAGAAATACTTCAATTTCATGCTTTTGATGTACATGCCATTGGCATACCAGGTAGCAATACGTAGGTGAGATTGATTTATTTTCTAGAGCTCTGCGAGAATTCATCTTCAAACGTATTGTCTCGTAGATATGTTGTTTATTGCTCACTAACAATGAGACAATAGTTTTTTGACCAAAGTACATATTGTGGCAGCAAATTTGTTTCGTTTGTCACTACATCCGGATACATAGGTCCTTCGAGATTGTAATATGCCAAAAGCATTATTTCCTTAACGAAAAATAATTTATAATTGTGATGTTGAAAAGTATCCCGATTGGAGAGCTTACAGCACGAGAACGACTGCACTTATTTAATTTGTAACAAACCAGGTATAAACCATTTTTGAGGTGACGATTATTTTTGTAGAGAAATATTTTTCTCAAAGACAGAACTTTTTTGCGACAAAACGGTACAAAACGCGAACGGGCACCTCGGGGGTAGCTTTTAAATGGTTAGTAAGAATTTTATTGCTGCCAGATGGGCAGTTCTGAACTACTCCCTGGCGTTGCTACTTAAGCTGAAATTTTCAGATGTAAGTTTTATTGGTTTTTTTTTTTTTTTTTTTGCATTCAGCTCCTGGACTATAATGTCCTTACGGCTAGGAAGTAGGACGAGTGCTTAAAGACGGTTGTTCAGCACTACAGCCGACATACGTCAGAGCCATCCAACGAATATGAGCAAATCAGCACCGGCCTTTATTGCGCAGCTACCAATTCCCTCAAGTAGCCCCAGACAACTGTAAAAGTGGAGACAAGTAATTTTTATACCATAAGTAAAATTAAAATTGCAAATTGTCTTCGTTTCGTGAGTAAGAGTATCAATTTTTATTTTGAAAACTTATTTAAAAAGGACGAAAAGTATTAAATGTAAAATTAGGGGGAAAAATAAAATAACAATTTACTTCACTCATGAGTCAATTTTGAAATATATGTCTGGAATTCTACTTTGACTTATTTATGTTTCTCATCATTCATCACATGTATGTTCTAGTTGGATTTGTTTATATTCGAAAAAATAGGAGCTAATTGTCAACGTTTGGAGAACCATTATTTTGAGCTTTACGATCTCGCCATACAATGATATTAATTCTGCACAATACGAATCATCTATAGAAAGTAATGAAAGGCTGTAAATCTCCATTCTCGGGAGAATCGATAACGCTATTTCCAATAACATCTGTTTCGTTTCGACAGTTAAAAAACTTATGAAATATAGCAAACCGTCCATTTCTAACTACCCCTCTCTTACACCACACTATGAGCAGAAAACTAAGCAATTAGGAAAGTAATGAATCTATATCTAATAATGGACTTTATATCTACACGAAGTAATCAGTGTCCATGTTGTTCTTCTAAAATTTATTTACTATACACGTGAATTAAAACTATTTTGAAAACATATAATTTTATTTTTTTATTTTAAAAATACATTATAGTGGATATTACTTTTCAATGCGTTTTAATGCTTTATCCTTATATAGTGAGTAAACCATTTGAATTTAGTTTTCTAAACATGTGTCAAAGGGTTTTAAATTTATGTCTCAGATACAAGTTTCATGATTCCATGAAAATTACTTTCTTTAGTAAAGACTTTCATTGTTACCATATTACTTTTAAAACATTTTTATGTTGTTTCATGGACATCTCCACTATATTTTATACACTTTTGTATTTTTCATGGTAGACTCCCCGATTTCTCTGCAGCCAATGCATATAGTAATTAATACCTATTTACTTTGAAATACGTTTCGCTTCCGCACCTTACATAGAAATGAATATAAAATTTTAGAAAAATGTGACAAAGCCAAAAAGAAGTATCTTGCGTGTTCTGCAACTGCAAGTGCGTACCTAAGTTGTGTCCGAACTGCTGATAAATCAGTGGAAACTTGACTGGTGTCACCTCGTGTGACGATTTTGCTCTCTGATGTGTGTGCTGGAGATTTTACGCTACCCCACAACATTGGTGGTGCAGTAAATTCATCGCTTCATAACTTCTGTGTATTTAAATGTATCAGAATGAAGTTTGATCTGAGAAAGATCCTATGTATTATCAAGACACTCACTTATTAGGAGCGTATAAGTCACCCCCATCGCGCTGGGACACCCTTAAAGTGAAGAGAAATGCAGTTTTTGAGAAAATCGAGAAATGGAATTTTCGAGAGGGGAGGAAAGGGGTGGGAGTGGGTCATCAGATGTGGGTGATTTTTTAATCTCAGCTACTGGAGTTCACATTATTGAGTCTGTATACGTGAGACTAACTCTCCCTGATATTTTGAAGTGTGACATTTTTGCTCGATTTTCTCGAAAACTGCATTTCTCTTCACTTTAATGGTGTCCCAGCGCGCTGGGGGTGGACAGACAGCTCCCAGTAAATGAGTGTCTTGATAAAACAAAGAAGCTTCCTCAGCCCAAATTTAACTCCCAAAAATACATTTAAAACCATAGAAGTTATGGAGTGATAAATTTACAGCGCCGCCAATTTTGTGATGCAGTGTAAAATCTCCAGCACACACATCAGAGAGCAAAATCGTCACACGAGGTACCTTGTTGCAAATATTATCTACGTCAACTATAACGCAAAATAAGTTTTTATTTTCACCCGTTTCTATGTTACAACAATATTTACCATTAGCACCATTTGCACTGCACCTTAGCACAAAACTTCAGAACGATTCATGAGCCCCCTTTTTCTTATTTCGAAGTATGAATTCCGTGGAATTTATTTTAATAAGGTAAACACGTTATGGCTCGTGAGGGGCATACAACTCCACAATAAATATTTCCTAATTAAAATTAAATTTTAAATATTTATAACAAGGACTAAAAATACATGTCACTTACATTTGGAGTCTCGTAAATTAGGAAAAATGCTTCCTTTTCCAATAGGTGACGTAAGAAATTTAGTACAACAATCCCCTATTCGGTCAGAAACAACCTTGCTTAGGCGACTGGCGGGAACGGGAGGAACAACTCTTTGGTAATTCGATAATTTTTTGAACCTAACATGTGGTCGTGAGTAATAGATGACAAAATACAATAAAATCACTTGGGTGTCCGTGAATGGGTTTATTTATTTATTGCTTTACTTCATGCACCCAGGTTTTGTGCATTTCGCAAATAGTAGTAAAACCTTTTTCAGATGCAACAATTAGGGTTTTGTAACGTTCTGCTTCACTTTATTATGAACAGCGTTTGCAAAGTAAATTTTAATTTATTAGTAAATCTTTGGTAAATTTGATTTGAACGATGGAATTTTGGCAGTTACCGACAACTCTTCCTTTCCCAATAGTTGAAGAAATGAATCAAGTTCCACAAATACAAACCTTCTTCATCGATAAACGCTCACTCTACGTGTCTAAAAATAGGAAAGGAAAATTGAATAAACCTTTACTGCAAAATGTGGACGTGAGAAATCTATTGCAAAAATGAAACATGTCGGTAGACGAGAGGGAGTGGGTTTGCTTTTCAGGTGTGTTTAGCACTCATAATTAAAGTAGTCATTTTTTAATACATATTTCTTAGAAAAACAATGTGTTCATTTACAAATTAAATTTTAATAGCTTACGTTTAGATTCTGTCGAATACAGGCTCAGCCTATAACCACACGGGGTAGAAAATAATAAGCGTATCGTGAACCGTTTTTGCGACAGCTCTTAAAACGGAATGGAAACATTGTGCATCTTGTTTCAAATTTTAAAAATATATAAATTTAGTTATGTGGTAATTACCATCAAAATCAATAAACTACATAATGAATAATGTCTTTTTTCCTTCAGAATAGCTTTCCCTGCTATTTTTGGAGTCTCACACCCTGCGTGACCGCTCAGTGGTTAATTTAGCTGAGAACAAACAAATAATTCGAGTTTTGTTAAACCACCATCTTCCCCTAAAACAAATATAGTTAAGAAAACTAAAGAGTTCATCGCAATCACAAATATACTTGTTTTTCAACAGAGGTGTCAACAATTCGATGTAAGTAATTTCATCCCAAAATGACATGAGGATAGTGCACGACATCTCAAAAGGTATCAAGATTATATAATTATGGAATTGTTTTCATAGCATGCATGGTTATTGAGTCGACAATGGAGATAGAATAAGACAATTCGTGTAATTTTCTATTGAACCAAGGGTGATTGGAAATAAACAGGAAACTACGTCGAGTTCGCAATCAATTCGAATACAATCTGAAGTTCTTTCTTTACATTTTATGAACGTTAAATTGAGTACTGTTCGGAACACTTCCGATAGTTCTTTGATTAAAAACCTGACAAGGATGAAACGCATACAGACTCAATTTTACTAGAGTACAAAGGCTCCTCATCAATACTGGATGTCAGGCACAAACTGAAGGTAGGTCCGATAACCAGACTGTACGTCACAATGGAAGTGTAAGGGGGGATTTTTCACCCGCAAGCGAGAAATCTGGGACTGAAAGATCCAGATGAAAGCGTCCAATCAAATGGGCCCGAAACCCGGAAGTGACAAAATCCTCATCAGAACCACGTCGCGTAAGCTCCGCGTGTCTATAAAATCGGCTCTCAAAGCCAAAAGCACAATGGGGTGGAATACACCGTGGTCGACCGACGATCACCTGACGAGATGACTGCTCGAAATTAGCGACGCCCGACACATGGCGTCCATCAAAAGCCTTTCCGCAATGAATGAGAGAATGGAGGAAAAATAAGTAGTGTGAAGAAATTAAATATTCTAGAACATCCACTGCCTTTGATTCTTTGGAGTGATTTGAAGATATAGCGCTAATTTTCAACTATTCATTCTTTCACTTTGTTATTAGGTGTAATATTATAAGCTCGTGTTGAGTACAAAATATAATTCATATTGAATTTTATAATTATACGAACAATATGATAAAAAATGGTGGTAATAATTTTGTGTCTATAAATAAATTGGTTTAATTATGAAAATAAATCTATTCCATTAAGAATTAGAAATCATCATTACCATTATTTTAAAACGTCTCAGTAAGTCTGTTGTAAATTGCAGTGTCGTTTCCGATACTTCAACTACACAAATTTACGTGTTCTCAAGGATTTTATATACAAAATAAATTAAAAGGGAAAGAATATTATCTGGTTCATTAAATGTAGTGGGATCCATTGCCCTGAGAGGATTTGCTCAGATTCTTTAATCAGTTATTTCAAAAGAAAACATTTCTATTAAATAAATAATATAAGACCTACGATCCTTCATGGATAAATGCATATCGTGAAAAGAGCTCACACCGTTTCGACTTCGTTTTAAGCCGTCGTCAGGTGATCATATGATAACAAATTATTATTCGTCCATGAAAGGTCGTAAGTCTTTCATTATTTATTTAATTAGATTATATCATGACATTTAAATGTAGTAAAACATTTTTATATTTATTTCATTTATGTTTTAGTCTAAACAAATACAATTGAATAATGAGGATTTCGTATTTTATATGATACTCTAGTTTTTAGCTCTGTCTTTGTTGGACCTACTTAGCTAGAATTACGATCTCCGCACTATATAAATGCAAATTTAGAAAATGTATAAAAAATATTGTTAGTATTCATATTGTTTCCATTTCGTTACCAAATTATTTCTTTTATTTTTAAGTGTTAAAATCAATTTCATATTCTCATACTTTAATAATCTATGAAGTAAAAATTTCATAAACTTGTTATAAGAAAATACTGCATAAATAATTTCATCTTGTAGAGGTGAGTTTGTTGTTACCTGTTATGAAGGTAAAATAATCTTTTATTTTAATATTTTATTAACAAATTCGATGGGATAGTACTTAGCTGAAAGTATGTTACGCTCTATTTGTAAATTTTCCCTGCGTTGTTGTTCATCCGAAAGACTGTTATTTTATCTGGAAGGACACTTATTCAGGTCGCGTATTAAATTTTACCTCAGAAAATACTTTAACACAAAAGTATTTTGATGTATACTAGATTTAGCTATGTAGGTTAAACAAAGATAGGGTTATATCTAAAATTCAGAAGCAGAAACAAAATTTAACTAGTGGAGCAAAACCATTGTACATACTTTCTCCTATACGCTTCTCCGTCCGCAGCATCGAGTGAGAAGAAAGACTGCAGTGAAAGGGTTATTTCTGGCGTGGTCCTATATATTTTGATCGTCTTCCAGTGCTCTGTTTATGTTCAAAGTTACTAGATGAACTTATTACTGTCTCATATTTGAAATTTGAAAGTGAAATAAACATTCAGAATAATATTTCAAAACAAATAGCGACATATCAGTCTTATATATATCGTAAAAGTGTTGTGTAAATGTAATTTAGTTGTAGACAGAAATTTGTGTATTTTCGTATTTGCAGTGCGTTTTCTGTCCTCCTATGTATTTTATCATTATCATATCTTTCATTTCACTGTGTATTCTACGACTACTTGGTCNTTGTATTCTACGTCTATTTGGTTCATTTACACTGCTAAATATTGTTCAAGCTTCTTAAAACAGTAAACAAATGCGTAAATGTAGCAGATAGAAATTACTTTACTGTTTTTATAAACGTATTTTGTATTTATATTTAAGTTTAATATCATGTTCAATTGTTCTGTTATGTTTCTTGTCATAATTTGTTATTATTTGAATCGCCTGATAACGACTTAAAATGAAATCGAAACGTTGTAGTTTTTATCACAAAAAATGTACTGTTCGTCCATAAAAGATCGGAAATCTTGCATTATTTATTTAATAATAACTTTACCATGTTGATGGATAACACGCGCTTAAAAAATCCCCGGGCCAACCCTCACTCAATGGTTACATCAAATGCACTGGATATCTCATTGAATCAGTCATGCCCATGTGACGACTGTCAAGACTCACGAATGCACGAGCGAGCTCTGCCCGCTAGCATCTTCTCTCAGTACTTCACTCGGGCTTCGAAACGCGTCACTCGGGTGCCCGTCCAGCAAAGGCAACTGCGCGAGCGTTTTGCGTATTCCTTTCAAGGGAACACTTCCCGCGTAACCATTATACTAACACAGTCCCTGAGGCATGACACATTACATCTCATCGCCGGTGATTTTCATAACATGAGTTTTTATTAATGTTAAATTAGTAGAGTGCTAAGCTGTAGGTGTATCCTTCAGTTCAAGATGAAAATAATAATATAACTTACTCGTATTAATATTAAGCAGTGAATCTCTGGTGATGCCGAATGTTGATGAAATAGTTATTTTCAAAATTGATGATATGCAATGAAGGTTAAAAATGCAATAAGAAAAATAAGTGCTACATAAACTGTATAGAATTGACGAAAACTATAATTATGAAGATGACTTTGATGCAATTTATATTAAATTTTCGAAAACGGCATTCTAATACATTTTTGATCCTGAACAGACGATGACGAAGATCAAATGCTCTAATCAGCGATTCCATCAAAAGTTTCCATCACTGTGAAAAGAAAAAGAAGGGGAACATTTTATAAGGTTATAGTCTTGTTGTGGCGAAGTATGAATTGCAAAAATACTGAGTCCCTAGCATTTCTGAAATTGTCTGAAATAGGAATATTTAGACAATATTTAGGTTTGTTGACGACCAACGGTGAATTTTAGGTAACTGTGATATGGTTTGTCATTGAAAATCGAAGAAGAGAGTTGATTTAACTTATTGTCTATTTTGCCAAAATAGTCTATGATAAGGAAAACGAATAAAAAACAGAAAGACATATTTTACGAATATTTGGTAAGATTTCGGCCTGCATGTCGAGAATGAGGAATCGATTCCAATAAAGCATAAGTCACTATTAATTTGGCAAGTGGAATATTTGTGAATTAAAACCTTTGTTTTTTGAAGGAGGAGGTGAATTTTCAAACAACACAAGCAACTCTGAAATCAGCATTTTATGAATTATTGTTTCCGCGTGAAAAACTTGCCAATCTTAGAAAACGTTTTGTTTCGTCTTAGAGAAATATTAGCTTATAACATAATTGCGTATTCGTTTTCAAACGACATAATTACAATGTTATTTTATGTAAGCACTTATTGCACCCAAAGAGAGAGTGTGGTCGGTGTGTGTCCAGGTTTTCGCCACTTTTCCGTCAAGTTGGAGCGAATGCAATTAAATTTATATGAATTTCTAAATAAATTTGTATCGAAATACTTTTGCATATATTTTCAAATCAAATTACACATAATAAATTAATCGTTTTCGAAAGAGTGCCTTCATATGTATGTATTGAATAACGTATCAATTTGACGAAAAAATGGTGGCATTCCGTGATCGACTACACTCTTAAAGTTCTCACTCTGATTGAGCTTCGTCATAACCGCTACCTATACAGCTCCTAGAGGACAAATCAGGGTCGTATCCAAGAGAATTCAAATTCAGTAACTTTAATTTCGCTTGGATATGGACTACAATTTTGTGGAATGTTCGGTCATTAACAAGCAATATTTAAATAAGAAAGTCTGCTATTTTTAATCTACTTTCCGGAGCGACAGAAAACAATTTCGTCAGCTTATAACGCAGCTTATGCACTGACTGTATCAAAATAGTAAAATGCATAAAGTATACATTTACCCATTCAAAAATTAATGTTAAATATGTCTAATCCGACGGTCCACAAAATATCGGATTCCGAGAATAGTATAGTAGATTGCGAGAGACTAAGAGTTGCAAAAGATGAAACATTAATGAGCAATAGTCAATCCTCTCACTCTAACATCACACTAATGGTGGAGAATCTAGGAATTAAATTTGCACACCACCGTTGGTCCAGTTTTAGCTTCCATCCAATGACAGACGTCGCGGTCTCACGAGTGCTATTAGCGTCGCGAGTCACAAAATGTGCTCGAAAAGGTCAAAGTTCAGTACCGTAAATAAAGTATGGACGATGCATTCCATGTTTGTGATTATATTTATACACACGAGTTAAATGGCTTTAATAGAATGCTATAATAATGTAACAAAATGTGAGCGATGAACGCGAAATAAATTTGTTTCTTTGTAATTTTCATTTCCAATTGTACTCTCAATGTTAAACCTTCAAATATTAATATTGTTGGCAAAATCATTTTCATCTACATTACCTGTTGATAGGATGAGAACCTTGAAGATCACACATCTGGGAAAAGCAGAAAACCGCATGGAGGGACGTTGAACACACAAAGATAAAATCAAGGCATATATAACATCAAGAATACTATTACTCATGTTACGTCGAATGAAAATGGGAGACGGGACCGGGGTTCGAACCCGAGACCCTGAGCTTTCCGCGCTCATGCGCCTACCGACTGCGCCATCCCGTTCGCCTCTCGGGCCCGTCACCATTATCATTCGACGTAAAATTATTAATCTGTTACCTGGCGGTGAGGTTCACCGCAATCTAAGAGATTTCTATGATCAAAAATACTATTCATAATAGGGTGATGAAGAAGTTATGAATAATTAGTGATATGTTAGTGAAATAGTTTTTTCAATCCACTGATAGATTGGAGAGAAAGAGACCAGCACTACGTTCTAATTCAATGAATATTCTGAAATCTAGAGTTTACTTATACGTTTAATGGATGACATTTTCTAAATGGGTGTTCTTATAAATTAGTATGTACTTATATGAATACCAAAATGAAAAATGGATAAATTTCCTACTTTTCATAACAACATTACATTATTATACGGTTTCCTAAAAAATATGAAAAATATAAGAGTAATACAAAGTGAACCACATAGATGAAAAATACATTTACAATAATTTTTGTGAATTTTTGTAAATTGATAATTGTAAAACGTTATTTCTGTAAGGGGTGTATAATGATTTTAAATGAATGTAAAATACATTTTGGAACGTCCAAAGCCAAACAACATTAAAACCTAATAAGTATGTCCATCTCCAAAAAATATTATGCAAAATATACGACTCTTCAATCATATTGGTTCACACGTCGTAGTAAAAAAAATCTGATTTTTGTGTATTCATGTAACTATATAGCATACAATCACCATTTGTAGAACGGCTACACCCAGGTAAATATTCATTGATTTGTTACCGATACACAGAGTAAATCTAGTATAAGTAAGTAAGAAGACAGACATCAGAAGGTGATTCCTGACCGTAAAAGAAGCAAAAACGTTCACGTCAGGATATGACCCGAAATGGACGTTTAACCCGAAATAATTCAAATAGTTCCAATACAAACATGACACATAACCTCATATTAATTGCTTTCAAGTTACAAAAGATGTTCCAGGAGGTCGCCATGGGATGAAATGCCTGCTGTCATACGTCACATTATGGATTGCCCCATTCTTTCGAATGTTTCAGGATGTGACCGAATGGCATCTCAGATTGCATACATAATATTTTTTAGATGCCTCCGCGAATAAAAATCAAGGGGCTTCGATCTAGGTGTCCAGGAACAAGCCACTCTGAACATCTTTTGTAACATAACAGCAATTAATGCCATATATGCGTAATGTAATGTAATGTACGTATTGTCTTATTGCGGACTAATCGTACTTTTCCGGATATATGTTGATATGACCATTTTTGTTCATTTTCCAATCAGGAATAACTCTCTGAAGTAAGTCCCCTTACTTAATATTCACCCTATAGTCAATCCCTACAACAAAATAGAGTAATACATAAAATACTGACTAATATTCCGACATAAAACGTACACGTGAGAAGATTGATAAAACCCGGAAAACAAAATTGTTACAAACAGACTACATAATATTTTGTCACTTCACACATTTCACAAATGTATACAAGCTCAATATACTTAAAACGAATTTCCTGTTCGATGAGAAATATATGTAAATTTGTAGCACATGAATCCTCGTTAGTTTTACTTATTCTAGTGCTCATTGTTAAGCTCGATAATCAAAGTAATTTAAAGTAGTAAGACCTTTATTAAAGGAGTACCGGTATCAACTCATTTGTCTATCATTCCCCAATCAATGGAAAGTTTGCAAACAAAACAGTAGTAACATTACACATTTTTTGGGTTGTAATTATTTGTGTCCGACAAAAAGAAAATTGATCGCAAAAACATGACTAATTAAGCATTTTCTTCAAATAATATTTTATGCTGCAGCAACAAGAGGAAAGTAAAAAATATTTCCCTCTATATGGTTTTCTTCTTTTTCCTTATTCCAATAAGTGAGTTTGCTTTTTTCCAATCAACTGAATGTCCCTACGGTATGGAAGTTTTTAAAAAGTTTGTGTAGGGTCAGCGAGGTTATTCTCGTTTCGGCAAGTATTGGTACAACTTAAAATTGAAGAGGGAGCAAGCAGCACAAAGCGTTCTCCTCCGTAAACTTGCCAGTGGAACATCCATTCAGAATTTAAAAACATCGATAGTCCCGATCGGACCCCGAATTCCCAACTTGTGATGAGAGCACATCTAGAGAGAACGGTTGAACTCAAGGGAAGCGATATCCAAGCTCTCAGACGTCCCTTGAGGAAATAAAAAACTACTCGAAACAAGGGATTCTTTCCTGTTTTTTATTTTATTTCCATTGTGTTCTTAATTTTTCAGCAGAATATAATCTTACAATACCACAGATATACTATGATTTCAGCAGAATATAATCTTACTATACACAGATGTTTAGATATACTATGTTTCTCAGAGGTACATTTGTCGTATATGGGTGTAGAATTTGAACGTGAATCGACATAGTGACTACAAAGCAAACCGACTTTATTCTTATACTGATGTTTAACTTGTTGTATAAACTACTATTTTTCATACAAAATCTTTATATTATAAATAAACAAATATATTAGCACAATTTATAACTTTTCCGTAGTTCCGAGATCAATTTGGAAAGTATTCTCTCCTAATTAAAAGACAAATAAAACATGACAGATCATTATGATTCCGTACATATAGGATCTACAAAAGTAATATCAAAGTGAATCAAGACATGAAAATAAAGCAGGTGGATAGATTAAGGAAAAGAATTTATCTTTGAGGAATAGTTTGTTGGTGGTTTTTATACTCATTGCAATCTACAGATGCAGTAGAGATCTTCGTTTCAATACAACAATAAAAAAACATTTCATATATTTGGATTCCTAGTATTTGAATCAATACCGTTTGATGAATATTTATTCAACGTCTTGAAATTGTGTCCAAAGGTCTAGACAAATCACTGCGCTATATGAAATCTCTACCAGTTTAGCGCAAACAGTCTTTTTTCGTGAGCTTTTTATCGTGTAAGTTGTATGTGGATTAATAGTTCACTGAGTATGTCCCAGAAAAGTGGACTGTTGCTGCAAAAATTAGATATTGTGTGGAAATTTCATCAAACTTCGTGATATAGTGTGAAACCAATTCAAACTTCCGGGGATACTAGGTTAATTCTGATAGTAAAATATAGGAGTATATTTACAATTGGTTAAAACTATTTTAATTTTTGATTTATGTTGATTGGTAATAACCGACATAAAAGATATAACAGTGGAAGTAAACTAAAAAATAATTTTTAAATAAAACCTAAAACATAGAGGACGTGATAACGTGTTTTAATTATTTTCAGGAACACGCCATTATAATTGTGAATGGCGGACTGGACTGTTAGAATTCAGATTGCTTTGGAAAATTGGATCAGTATATTTCTGTTGACTCCAATACTATTTAATAGTACGATGTATTTATTTGTAATTAATTACTTCCCATATTTCATTCCTCGCCACGGCATTAAGATGTCTTGAGCCATACTAAATATTGTCGTCAATGATAACTGAATAATCATAAATTTAATGGTACCTTAAATAATGAAATCAAGTTATTTATACACAGCTACAATTGAAACATGCAAATGGAAGGTGTCAATTTTTTTTTCGCAAAATCTTTGTTCTTGACAACGTCAATACTGTAGTAATCGGTTTAACAATAAGTGTCTTCGGTTGATAGATTAATTGCCAAAAGACAACGAGGGTGTATATATCGTCGGGAGTTTTATCTAATGTTTTATGAAATAACAGTTAGTAATAAAGGTATATTATTTTTCTGATTTAAACATTATTTCCATAATTAGTTCTAAAAGGATGGTTATCAGGTGTGGCACGTGCATTCTTTTGGGTACTGTCCGCGATACTTGGAGCGGATTTTGGAAATCACAAATGGCATTTCGAACATTCTCCATATTTTTATTATTTGGTACCTAGAACGATTTCAACAAAACGACTTAAGTTATGATAAATTATTGTAATACTATTAGTTGCAACATCAAACAAGTAATTTATGTTTTTCCATAGTTCTCTGTTATCAACTATGGCCTTTAATCAGATTTTTATCTTATGTTTTCGGCATTAAAAATATTCCATTGAGTGCCTCAATTATGCAACCTCTATTTCATAGTTTCCTTTACAATATTTTATGGTTTATCTAAAATATTTTATGTTTTTGCTTATCATCCATCTCTTTCCTAATGTGGAGTTTGTTCTTGAGATGCCTATATACTGATGTTTGAAAGATTATTTGTGCGATTCAAGGGCTGTTTTGCATTGGCATATGTTGAGGCATGTATATTTAACGTTACAATGTTTTATCAGACACAGTCTTATATCAATGTTTATTATTATTATTGTTTATTTATTATGTTATCAATGTTTTATCAGACACAGGCTATGAGAACTTCTGCGTAGATAGTGTGATCGAAATCTCTGCAGTTGAACTGACCGACACCGGTATTGTTGTTTTGTGTATTTATAGACCTCCTCAATCAGATCTTGACATATTTTTTCGGAACTTCGAAAATGTTTTAGAACATATCGCACATAAATCTACTAAATCTATCGTTATATGTGGTGATTTCAATATC
>NNCF01126622.1:350784-362094 GCA_002313205.1 Laupala kohalensis | reverse complement strand
CTCTTCCGATCTCTAAACGATGGCAAGATCGTGTCAAATCCTCAGGACATCGCAAGTTTATTTAATTCTCACTTCTCAGAAGTTGGTAAAATAACGAACACAATATATCCAAATCAATGTCCTCCAATTATTACCACCCACATACCCAATTCTATGTTCACTTCCGAAACTAACGCCAGTGAAGTCATGGGAATCATCAGCTCCTTAAAAAACAAATTTTCACGAGGCATAGATGATATACCTGAGTTTATTGTTAAATCTTCGTCCCACGCTATATTAAATCCACTCGTAAATATTTTTAATAGTTCTTTATCGGAAGGGGTGTTTCCCAATATATTTAAGAGAGCTAAAGTGAAACCTTTACACAAGAAAGGAAACAAACTTAATATTGGAAATTACCGACCAATATCTCTACTACCCACTTTCTCAAAAATCCTAGAAAAATTGTTCTATAAGCGTCTTCTAGATTTTTTATCAAAATATAACATTCTCTCTGACGATCAACACGGTTTTAGGAAATCCTTTTCCACTACAAGCGCCATATTTTCCTTCTTAAACGATGTTACCACATCTCTAGACAGTGGAGAAAATCCTCAGGGTGTTTTTCTTGACTTATCCAAAGCATTCGATGTCATCGATCACGGAATTCTCCTTACCAAATTGCATTCTTTAGGCATTCGTGGACTTCCACATCAATGGCTAACTTCTTATTTAAAAGATAGATATCAACAAGTAGAAATATCCTATACTAAAAATAAAATACTTGAGCGTTGTCTTTCAGAAACAAAGCCACTTACTTGCGGAGTACCCCAAGGATCAATTCTCGGCCCTATACTCTTTTTATTGTATGTGAACGACATGTCATCATCCACATCAGATTGCAAAATGGTTCTTTTTGCTGATGACACTAATTTACTATGTAAACACGCCAATGCTCAAAAAGTTTTGTCTAACCTTTCGACTTGGTTCCATGCAAATCGTCTCATTGTAAACACTGACAAAACAGTGTCTATGTCATTTCACAATAGTATCACAAAATCTTTACCCCAGGTTTCTCTTTCTTTAAACGGAACACAATTAAAAACTGTTACAAATACAAAATTCTTAGGTCTCCATATTCAAGACAACCTCAAATGGAATTGTCACATTGACAATCTTAATTCCCAATTAAGCAAATTGTGTTACGCATTCCGAATCTTAGTTAACGCAGTTAGTCCACGTATTTCCCGTTGCGTATATTTTGCAAACGTTTACTCCCATTTACGTTACGGCATTACCTTCTGGGGTAATTCCGGTCAGAGTATTCAAACTTTCAGAATTCAGAAGAGGATAGTTCGGATAATTTGTAAATCTCACCCCCGAAACTCTTGTAAACCTTTATTCAAGGAATTAAATATCTTAACACTTCCCTGCATTTATATTTATGAAACGGTCGTGTTTGTTAAGACCGAATTACTGAAGTGCCACCCTTGCTTTATACGAAACAGTCTCGTTCACGAACACTATACACGCAATAGTAGTAATATTCATCGCCCTAGAGTGTCAACCACTCTTTGCCAAAAGGGACCATACCATTCGGGAATCGTTCTATATAATTCCCTGCCCAAGAATATAAAAGATATTATGAAATTGAATATCTTCAAATCCGCGGTTAAAAACTACCTCCTGCACCAGTGCTTCTACACTGTAAAAGAATTTATTGATTTTAACAAAAGTTAAATTCGTCTTGTGCTTTATCACGCCATTGCTGTAGTACTTTTTAAACAACTTATAACAATTTCAAAAACTATTTTCTTGCATGATTGTGTTGTCTTATGGCTCATATTAATTTAGTTTTATGTGTACTCAACATTGGCACGTTTGTGTACATAAATTCTGTAGCCCCATCCTGGCCCGGGTTTTTCTCCGGTTTTCCTTCGGGTAGAGGCGGATTTATCATACAGGTTCTCTAGGCTTTGTCTAGGGGCGGGTCTATTGTAACAATAAATCGTGAATTTAGTGTTATTTCAATTTTTAAGCACTATACTCAGAATAATCTATAGTTCGATAATAACTTACATGTAATTTTTTGCTTAAAATTACAAACATATTGACATTCTATTAGTATTATAACTCGCAGCTAACTTTTTATCTTATCTAGGAATTTTTGCTGAATTTTTTGAATCCGCCTCTGCCTTAGGGCCCTTGATCGGAATTGATGGGATGGTCCCTTGCTTGCTTCCGGAGAGTAAATTAGTTTTTTTTTCCTCCACGTGGTCATACGCAGTTTGTACTGTTTTTTGACAATAAATTTATTATTATTATTATCAATAATCTCGAATATTCAACCCCATTTTATTTCCGTCGTCGAGTGATTATATCTCATTCACAATTAGCATAGTTGTTATCGTTAAGAACATGCGAACCAAGTTTACTTCTGAGAAAGTCGTATATTTACTATATTCAGCTCTAATTACTTTTCCCGTGTGATTTTCTAATTATGGTACAAGGAAATGAAAGAAGAATATTCGTTTTACACATATTCTGTAACTTCGTCTGTATACTGGACAAACAGTAATTACCAAAATATCAAAAATTAATAGAAAATGGAAACACAAGACGTTTGAAAATAAGACATTATTCCCTTTCTGCAATGTGATACTCTCCTGATAATTATTCGTTATACTGTGTGGAGGGTCTGTTGGGGTTAGTTGCGGTAGTTTTGCATATGGCAAGTACATTGTATCAATTAAAACCACTTACCTTACAAAACCAGTTTGATGAAAAAATAAAATGAAATATAATAAAATGTGTTGAATGTCAAGGATCCAAAAGGGGAAAGCAAGTGATAACCGTATGAACATCTCATGATGGCCGTATGAAGGAGAGACTAGTATAGCAGGTTACAATATTCCGGTAAGATTGTACCGTGGGTTAAGATGTTTTACATTACAACAACACTAAAAAATAATTTTATTTTACCGGACGCCAAAGTACGTCCCGAAAATATCTCGTAAGTAAAGTCTCTTGTTCAAATGTGGATCGGGTATAGCTTTAGCAAAATAAATTTCATTTTTCCTGAAAACCTCTTATGCAGTCAACTTAAACCAATCGCAATCACGCACAGCCAACTTAGCACTATGAACATTTCAACGTAGTTTCATTAATAGACACCTGGAGTTAGGTGACATGGCCAGCATATTTTTTGGATACAATATTTGTTTTAAATTAAAGGTAATTACTTGATTATTACGAAATTAGGTTTTGAATGCACTTAGTAACTACTTTCGACAATAAATGTATTTGATTTTTTTTTTACATAGTCTTATACTTATTAACTCCAGCTATCAGTAGTAAACCTCAAATGCACTTTGAAAAATTGAAAATAAAAAACCAAAATTAAACTAGCTAACCTCGATGTCGTATATAGATTTGAAATGTATTTAAATCTTCCTCAAAAGCATTAATTACTTAATAGTAAAAATATTCCTTCAAACAGTAAAGTTCTTTTTTTAGAACTTAAAAGATTCGTAATGAAACAAGAATAGTATATTTTATGATTATTAATATGCATATTTTGAAATTAGAAACTTTGTTATTTTTTAGTTAAAACTAAAAATCTCAGAACAATACTGCACAATTACTCAGAACAAGTACTAAATCAGAAGGGAATACATAAAAAATATTACATCTGTATATTTCCAGAATCTTCCTACCATAAGACAGCATAAAACTCCTACTTGGCATAAAATTTTCATCTTTTTATATTGTCCTTTTTACTCCTGGTTTCAAATTATTCATTCTTGAGTAGGTGAAGCTCCAGCATTGTAGGACATCGTCATCTCTGTTTTGACAGGTAACTAATGCACATCAAAATGATTTTGAAGTGGAAAGGACGTAGTATCCAAGAGGAAATCCTATTATACTATGGATTGCTCTGGCTTTGCTCTCAGAGCCCGACACCTCCCACATTCAACGCTAAATAATGCACCACATCATAAATAATTCATAAGTCACAGGAAACGCAGGGTAGGCGGCTCATAGCATGGCGCTTGGACGGGCGAACTGGCGGGTAAATGGGTAGGGACCAGACAATGGGACGCAGTTGACGGGCAGAATTACAGATCTAGTATAGCAGAGTGGATAATACAACACCCGAAGGGAGAGGTATTCACCAGAATAGAACAGACATTTTACGACTCTTACCTAAAAACGTAATAGAAAGAAACATCTTAACTTAGAATTTTCAAGTAAAAAATGTTCATTGGTGTAGCGTTTTAAATAGTATTATCCGTAAAAAGAATGCACTTATCGTAAATTCCCATTATTTCCTTTGAAAAGAGTATTATTTTTTCGGTTTTGGCATCATAGTTTCTCGCAACTGCGAAAAATTGGTCTAATGAAGTATTACTTCCATTTAGGTACAGTTGTTGGCCACAGATGCCTCACCGAAATAGATAAATTGTGGGTAAGATAAGTGAAGTCAATTTAATTTAGAGTAAATTCTATATTCTGTACCATGTGAAGGAATTATTTAGTACGACCAACTACAACATGAAAGCTGGATGGAAGAGGCTGAAAGACATACGTTAATTCCATTCTCTCCTCTTCCTTCATAAATAATTTGAAATAAATCTCCACCCTATTTCCATTCCTTTTTTTTCTTTCAATTTCAATCTAGTAGGTATAAACTAAATACTCCTTCTTTTTCCACTTTAGTTCTCTTAGGGGACAGGTAATATATTACGAAATAGCCGATATTGGTATTGAGTACATCGTTTTTAAGACGCAGAAGAGTAGAGTCACCCTCTTAATGTCACTTGAGTCCACTGTGAGGGAATAAACTCTGTTAAGGGTGTGAGAAGGGGGTGATGAAAAACAAACGAAAATGACGGATATTTGTGTTGACATATAGTTTTTAGAGCTGCTAAAATTAGTAGTGCTATTCCCGTGGATGCCAAAGTTCACAATCAGTCCGTATAAACTCCAGCACCCTCAGGGAAGAGAATACCATAAAACAGTTATCGATCAAGACACGAGTGATGAGTCCACTGTTCTCGGTGTCGCCGAGTCGACAGTGAAATCACTATAGTTTTCAGATTGGAATAGAGGATACACATCAATATTATCCGACCAACGGATCAGTGTCCCCGGAAAATATGTTAACTACAAGCATAATTTCTATTCCCTACCTGGTTCTTGTTCCTCCCCTGCGCTCTGTATCTCGTCGCAACAATATAGTTCGTCACTTTTCTGCCGACAGTGTTCCCTGAGCGATTTTCGAGTCTATACGATATGACGTGAAATACAACACCCGAAGGGACAGTGACGAAAGAAACATTATTGTTTTGTGCCCAAAAGAAAGAAAATAATATGTTCAGCAAACACCCAAACGAGCATCTCTAATCACATGCACGAAATATAATGTTATATTTTTTCTTTAGTCATTCCACTGCATTTACATAAATTAATGAAATAAATTTGTGCTGTATATTGTAGGCAGCGAAATCATTTATTAAAAAGATCAGTAGAATGGGGTTAAATGTGGAAGAAGAAAAATTATCTACTCCAGACAAATTAAGACCCAGAGCACCGCTAGTTATTGCTGATGACATGGACCGGTGTATTTTTAGAAGAAAAATGAATTTTGTGCCCTAAAGAGGAAAGTTCCTACTTGGAAGAAACATGGTATCATCCCCAATATTCAGTGACAAAATGCTGAGTGCTGAAGTATGTAATGGAATTCGACAGTCCTGGAGAAAGACTAATTACGCACGTCGGAAGCAGCACCGGATTCATCAAAGGTGATCTGACTTTGAGTACGATCACCGCGACGAGAAGAACAGCGTTTATTTTAATAAATAGTTAGTTGAAAATTTAATGGTGACATCTTTATTAAAATTGAAACATCAGTTACTTGTTCGCAGTAAACATTTTGAAATTAATAGAAATTTTAAGAACAATATATTAAAATAATACCATTGGATGCGATCGCTTCCGTCACCACCCGTTCGTCTTATTCAGTCATCATTTGACAATCTCTCAAGTGCCTGTATCTATCACTGATTTCGCAGAAGGACCCCTGTGGTATTTGGGCTCTACTTAGGGGAGGGTGGCCCGAGTAAAAATCGGAGAAGTTGATGCTAGCACCCACGGTTATTAGAACTATATTTTCCGAGCTAACGCCTGAGTGGTGGCACAGATTCGTTGGTAGAATATTATTATCAAACCCCCAACATTGATGGGCATTATATCACTGGAAAGGAATGGGTATGCGAGACAGAAAAAAGGTGCAGACATATTACAAAATTCACGTGACCAATGCCGCGGGTACTAAAATAGTATTTTAATACATACAAAAGTTTCTAAATTTATTATTTGTAATTAACAGTTCCAGAAAGTTGGTATAATTGTTAACATTTCTAGGTATTATAAAATGTATTTTATTGAAAATTGATACCATTTACTCCTTGACGCACCACAATTTAGAATATATTTCAAAGCAGTCAAATTTGGAATAAACTCGACAACAGTAGCAGTAACTTTTCAATGAAATACTCGGCCTTTAAAACGGTTGGATGAATTAATAATTTCTTCTACTAAGTTCTTTCTTTTACTTTTCAGTTTTGTTGTGCATAGTATAAAATAAATGTAAATATGTTGTTAAAATTCGATAAGAGCCTTAACTTTGCCAGTGTGACACCTAGAGTTGCTACTTAACTGAGACATCCACCGTTGTCACTTCTCGCTGCCACCAATCCAGTTTCCCGGATAAAATAAACAAAGATCGAATAATTCAACTCATTTAGTAAAATTAATTCACCTCTGCATCTACAATTTTTACACTGACAATTTACACAAATCGTAAATTACATTCGCTCGCAACTCCCTGCGAGGCACAACTCTCCAGACCACATCTCAGCGATCTCTGTGCTCCCCTCTTCCACATCAGTCGTGTCCGACACCGTCTCTTATTGTTGTCAATTCTGAGAACACTGAACATTAATATTTCTGAGAACACTGATAATTCTGAGAACACTGAACATTAATATTTCTGACCAGAAGGGTTAATTTTCCAGGAAGTAAATGCGTGTTTCGCCGACGTCACAGTCCCTCCCCACTAAAATCTTTGATCGGGATGAAATCCCCAACGGATTGAATTCCGCAGTATTCCTCTTGGTTTTCCATTTGTTCATCCCACATTTCACAACACATGTATGTAGTTTACTGCTGTTCACACAAAATTCACTGTAAGCACCTGACTTCTTCCCATGCAAAATAAATCCAGGCCGGACTTCATTACGCAATTTATTCATATACCTTTTTCTATACACATAAATAGAAAAAATACACTATTAAGATTAAAAAATTAGTTTAACTGTTTAAACCACTGTTGTTATTTTATAACTTGGTAATTTACAATATATTTTACCCTAGTATATACATAGACATTAAAGTACTCAATGTTGTCTTTTTTACCGCCGTGTAAGTTCACTCTCTTCCAACGGGCACCGACTCAAGAAGTCAGCGTTTCCATGCTTTAACCCCGCCCTATGTTGTACTGAAAAATTTAACTCCTGCAAGAGCAATGCCCAACGATGGACTCTAGCGTTCCCTGTTGCCGTTTCTTTCAGCCACGTCAAGGGGTTATGATCAGTTTGAATCACGAAGGGTTGCGCATTATCTAAATAGCAACGGAGTTTCTTCACTCCATGTACTATCGCTAACATTTCTTTTTCTGTAGTACAGTACGATTTCTCTGCCGCACTAAACTTTTTACTCAAAAATAAAATTGGATGTTCTTCTCCTTGTTCATTGTTTTGTGCTAAACATACCCCTACCCCTTCTCCTGAAGCGTCACATTGTAAGATGAAGGGTTTCTCAAAGTCCGGAGCATACACTACAGGCTTCGATGAAAAAATCATTTTTATTTTTTTCATGACTTCTTCACATCGCGTAGTCCAGATAATGGGCCCCTGTTTAGGTTTTCCTTTCAACAGGTCCGTTAATGGACTTACTAGCTGTGCAAAATTTCCAATATACCGCCTATAATAATTTATAAAGCCAATTAAGGCTCGCACTCCCTTTTTGTTAGTCGGAGGACACAGTTCCTTAATAACTTTGATTTTGGCTTCCGCCGGTTGTAATTTTCCCCTTCCTACATTATGCCCCAAATAATCTATATGTCCTTTACCAAAATGACATTTAGTTGGCTTTAAATGTAGCCCTGCGTTGCGAATTTTTTGTAGAATTTCGCGAACTTGCACAATATGTTCCTCCCATGAATTTGAAAATACCGCCACATCGTCAAGATATGGTACCGCGAAAGTTTCACATCCTTTCAAAAGTTGTGCCATGAATTTGCTGTAAAAGAACGGCGCGTTGCGGAGACCGAAAACTAGTCGCAACGGCTTATATACGCCTTGTGACGTCATGAACGCCGCGTAATTTTGCACCTCGGGTGAATTCAGACTCCCCTTCTTCAATTATACCCTGATCGAGCATTTTCTGTATTTCCCGTTGTACTATGGTATTTTGTCGTGGAGACATTTTGTATGGTCTGAGGCGAATGGGAGTTTTATCTTTCAACTTAATGTCGTGCGTCATCTCGACACAGAACCCTGGCCGTAACGAAAACACGTCTCGAAACTCAGCTATCACGCTCTCTAATTCCTGATGTTGAGCTCCGGTGAGCTCTGAATCGCTCCTAAGTCGATTTACCATTTCCTTTATCGCAGTGTCGTCGTCGTCTTTGGTAACTCTGGCGATGAGTGGAGGATTTGTCTCATCTCCTTCTTCTACGAGATTTACGATTTCTGCGCGCGTCAAATATTTTTTTAACATATTGACATGGTACACTTGACTTCGTTCAGTTAGTCCAGGAACTCTTACAAGATAATTAGTCTCCGATATCTTTTTCAAAATTTCTCCCGGCCCTAACCATTTAGCAGTTAATTTCTCTCTCTTCGTATTCATAATTAAAATTAAATCTCCGACTTTAAATTCGCGGATTCGCGTGTTTTTGTCGTACCACGCTTTGCGTTTCTGGCCTTGCTCGGTCGCGCTATCTACTGCCAATTCAGAGCACTTTCTTAACCTATTCTGAAGGTTGAACACATACTCCAGTACGGATATTAATTTGGGATCCTCATCAGCAAAAAATTTTTCATAAAGTAAAGTTTCTGGTGTACGTAGATGTTTTCCAAAAACCATCTCTGTGGGTGCAAAACCAGTACTTTCATTAACTACATTTCTAATAGTGAATAACGCTAATGGTAAGTATTCCTCCCATCTTTCTACTGCGTGGTTGCAAGCAGCAGACAACATACGTTTTAGGGTGCGATGGAAACGTTCTACTTTGTTTGATTGAGGATGATACGGACTCGAATGTTGAAACTTTACCCCAAATTTTCCCAAAAATATTGTAGTCAGATTACTTGTAAAATTTCTTCCTTGGTCACTCTGTACAATTTTAGGAAACCCAATTCGACAAAAAATTTCCAAAAGAGCTTTTACGACATTTTCAGATGTCATGTCTGGTATGGGTATTGCATCCGGGTACCGCGATGCTTCACAGATTGCCGTTAACAAATACCGATTTCCCTTTTCACTTATCGGTAATGGTCCCACAATATCTATATTTACTTTAGAAAATACTTCCTCAATCTGAGGTACTATTTTAAGCGGCGCTTTTGTAGCGTCGGTCCCATGCCCTACGCGTTGACACGTATCACAAGATCGCACATAATTTTCCACATCTGCGTAGCAGTTTGGCCACGTAAAATACCTACAAATACGGTCTTTGGTTTTAGTAACCCCCAAGTGACAAGATATATTTACATGACTATTTTCTAAAATTAACATTCTGTATTTTTCAGGAATTACAATCAAACTGCGATCTACCCCTAATTTATCGGTTCTCTTCATTACCAGTAAGCCTGATTTCTCTAAATTAAATTTTCCCGTTTTAGGAAGTTTCACCCAGATTTTCTTGAGAGAAGAGCAATTCTTTTGTTCTTTTACAAAATCTTTCACTGGAATTTTTATTAATTCTGTTAATGGGTTTTCTGTCTCTCCCAGAATAAATGTTTCGTTTTCCTCCCCGCCCTCTTGAATATCGTCCGCTACCTCTACCCTTGGGTCTGAGCCGACATTCTCTAGCGGTTCGGTGACCTGCGCCTGGCTTCGCGTAATAACCGCCTGAATTTCTTTCACTGGTCCTATCCTTTCTTTCAGGTTTCCAGCCATTTTACCTGCCGTAGCATTTCCCAGAATATAATGCCCGAGATCGTCCTTTTGGACAACTACCGCTGCTTGAGTGGCGACCTGTACGTTTTTCCCCTTTTCGTCTCGTAAGTTTAATAATACATTCGCGAGTGGAAGACAGTGTTGCTCAAAGTCAAGTGGTTGTTGAACCCAGATCACCTCTCCTGTGTACATTTCTTTGGAAATAAATTTACTTCCCACGAGGTCCACGGATGCTCCTGAATCTCTCCAGATCTTGGTTTTCAAACCATTCACTTCTCCTACCTGAATAAATGGATTAATTTCTCCATCCTGATCTGAGTTTATAAATTGAAGCGGTTTCACAGAAATGTTCTCCGCTCTCTTAGGGCATTGGTTTCTTAAGTGATCTGTGGCATGGCACGCGTAACACCGTCTAACGAATTTTTTTTCAAAAACGTTCGTTTGATCCAACTTGGATTTCTCGTTCGTATTTTCAGTTTTTCTTTCTGAAAAATTTCTCCTATCTTTACTTTGAACAAAGTTAGTTGAATTTTTGCCTCCGGAGATAAATGAAGTTTTCTTACCGTCCGTCATTGCTAATTCATAATCATCTAACAGTTTAGATAACTCTTGAGGAGTCACGATATTAGCCCATTTATCAATAAAATGTTCCTTCATGTGAACAGGTACTCGTCTTTTCATTTGATCCACGACCATGAGATTTTTCAACTCGTCAAACTCAGAAATCTTTAAGCCCTCTACCCATTCAGAAAAATATGTTTTCATTCGGTAAGCTAAGTCTTCCCATCTCTCTTCAACTTTTTTGTTTTCCCGAGAAAACATAATACGAAACTTTTCTGGACTTAATTTAAATTTGGCAAGCAATAAATTTTTTACTTCCTCATAGTCGTTTGAAGTGGTTTCCCTGGCGATATATTGCGTCATATCTACCGGTAACAAACTAAGTAAATGAGTCACCCATTGTTCATTTCCTACGTTAAGCTGTGTCACTTGACGTTCAAACAACTTCAAATAAAGTATTAAATCACCTTCCTTAGCATTGTATTTTCCCACAATACGATGTAGATCGATTTTAATATCCGA
>NNCF01126622.1:335941-350227 GCA_002313205.1 Laupala kohalensis | reverse complement strand
CCAGCGTCCAGATTTTGCTTCCACCAGTTCCGTGTATAGCGGCTTCCACCAGTCTTTGTACGACGTTGTACAAATTCTGCAACTACCAGTTTTGTACGAGTTCGTACAAAATTCTGCTACCACCAGTTCCTTCGAACGCTCAGGTTATCGAATCCCAACCGCTGATACCACCAAAACTGTGACACCTAGAGTTGCTACTTAACTGAGACATCCACCGTTGTCACTTCTCGCTGCCACCAATCCAGTTTCCCGGATAAAATAAACAAAGATCGAATAATTCAACTCATTTAGTAAAATTAATTCACCTCTGCATCTACAATTTTTACACTGACAATTTACACAAATCGTAAATTACATTCGCTCGCAACTCCCTGCGAGGCACAGCTCTCCAGACCACATCTCAACGATCTCTGTGCTCCCCTCTTCCACATCAGTCGTCTCCGACACCGTCTCTTATTGTTGTCAATTCTGAGAACACTGAACATTAATATTTCTGAGAACACTGATAATTCTGATAACACTGAACATTAATATTTCTGACTAGAAGGGTTAATTTTCCAGGAAGTAAATGCGTGTTTCGCTGACGTCACACCTGTAAAGTAAAGTAAAGTTTCACTATTACTATTATTAATAAATATCTTCGTTCTTTTTAACTATATTAATATTATTTGTTTTGTTAATGGCATCTACTTTTGCGGGATTCATGTAACACGTATTGCGAACCTCTGTTGTTACTCCAGTTTAAAATACGAAGCACACTCTTCCCAAATGGCACTGAACCAATGGAGATATGTAAGGGTCACAAAAATTAAAGGGCGTATGTGAAATAAACAGAAATCCTTGCGAATTGTAAAAAGATAGTTGAATGAAGGTTGGCAATTCAATCGTATAAAAGAATGACGTTTCGCATTATTATTAGATATGTGCACAGATTAAAATTAGTGAAGCCTCACGGCTGTATAAATAAACAATTCATATACTAAAAATAGTATTGACTCTCTTTATCTCTGTAAGAAGTTTTAATTGAAACTTAGTAATTTTAATATTCAAATCAAAGATAATAAATTTAGTATCAAATAAGCAGTTAAAAACTGCTTATGACTATGTGGGGGGGAATATAATTTATTTGTGTCTAATTTAAGATATTATCATCTTTATGAGGATATGAGGAATACTGTAGATTCCCACGAAACAATAAAAAAGAACTTAAAATGTAATGCGTGATCGAACAAGGAATATAGATTCTCATTGGTTGTAGACACAGGCTCCAAAGAATCTGTGGAAATAACTAATTCTGAAAACGTTCGTATCGATTCGACAGAATCAATGCGACATTCGTAACGATGAGTCTCACTGAGAGACCTAAGACTCAGCCAGAGCAAAGAATCAGTGTATGAAAGGAGGGGAATGAAGTAAGGCAGACAGACGAAGAGCGTGTCGTCCAATTATTCCACCACTGTGCCGGCATTCATCTGAAAAGATTGAGGATCGCAGGCTCCGGGACTCCAATTGGTCGCGATTGCAGCGCTGCTAAAAAGGAAGCGGGGTAAAAACGAAGCTCTGGGTTGGGGGCAGATGGAGAACAGACCACGATTCGCAATTCAGTTCATACGCTACGTGACCATTCTTTAATTTGAATACAGTTTCAGAGGGGAGAGAATAAAAATTACAAAGGAGGGCTCAATATACTACAGTTTTCTTTGGAATATTTTCATATGGGATGTTACTATTACAGCCACAAATGATGTGAAACAGCTTGTACATAAGACAAGTTTTAAACAGAAATCAAGAAAAAATAACAGACACGATACCAGTCATAATATTTCTTATATAATTCATGAACAATAAATAAATTAAGCAAATGTATAGCTCACGCTATCTAATATGTTGCTTTTGTATGTTGATTTTTATAAATCAACTAAAATATAAGAAAATAACTCACATCAGTCGTAATTTGACGGAAGAACCATTGGGTTCAGATATTACTTAGTTTAATTGCTTAACCCTATATAAATATTATTTTTTCGTCCACCACTATACTGTTAATCATTAATCAACTTCTAACTAGCACTATACAATTCAACTTCTAACTAGCACTATACAAATCAAAACACCAGTTACAACTGCGATGACCGCCCGGAGGACAAACTTATTTACCGTTTTAATCTCATATGAAGTAGATATGTTTAATACATGATAAGCACACACGACGTTTGAACCTATGTTTATATCATACTGATGCGGCAATACCAAATAAGCACGTATTGCTGTATGTTTGATGGTATGTCAATTCTGCTGCAGTTGGTTTGGTATTTTGTCGATAAGATATTAACACCTGAGGGTGACTTAAACACAATTTAAACGTCGTGAATGTGTATTATAAAATAAACAAATTTTAAAGATCGTTTTAAGAGCATGAAATACAAATATTTAATTTTAGGAAGGACGTTTATTTTCATATTTTTTGTATTACTTTTCCTAGTAATATATCCTCTTTAAATATATCCCTCAGAAACTTTATTGGCCGCAATTTTACAACGAAACATTATGTGCATTCCCCTTCTATTATATTGTAGATATTTTACGTATAAAGTACATTACATACGACTTTCATTTAATAAGTTACAAAGTGATTTTTGTAGTCTAAAATCAACTAAATTTTATGTTGTATTATAGGCGTATTCATATTTGTAGAATGTAATGTCATACCTTGATAATGCCTGAAGGCTTTTACGTCCGAAATTGTTAATGAAGAAGTAATTTTCCAGGCTAAGTATCCGTGGTCTCGTGTGGATTTCTCCAAACGTTTCGCTTACATATGAGGCAAGAATCTTCAATGGAAACATACTTGTAGCACACGGGGACGTAGCACACGGGTGACGCGTTGGAGGCGACATACCTTTGTATTGAAGTAACATTTCTATCATAGCCGTTGCGAAGAAAACCTGCATTATTCTCCGAGAGAACGGTAAATACAAAGTGACAACTCATTATAAACTACGCAAGGAAAATGAGAAAATGTGAGGTCAAAAAATGGTTCACAAAACAAAACAAGCATAATAGAAAGCAAATTGTGCCTTTTCATTTTTAAAATGTATTTTTTGAAGAAATTTCAAACAAATATAAAAATTAATTCTTAATATAATATTCTCTTTTAGTGTGAGTCAGTAAACTTAACGTACTCGAAAGAATGTCTTGTTATCGACCAAAAATTTAAATCACGTCTTGATGCATCTGTGAGTTTCAGATCCAAACTCAGTTAATGTTGCTGGTACAGAATTACATGACTACTTCAATAATTTTGTGGTCAGAATGTCAATACCATTTAGATCAGTCATTGTAATTTTTACGTTTCCTATCTCAAAGAATAATTTAAAGTTTTATTGTTTTGTGTCCTCTTATTTAAACAAGTAGAGCACAAACAGTAATCAACAAACAAAACATTATTTTACTTGAAGAGGTCCTGACTTATTCATTCACGCATTGGGAACGTAAATATTCCAATTTTTATTCCTTGGGAAGTCATAATATATACATTTCCTGATATTTGAAAACACTACAACGACCTTACTCGAAAATGAGACTGTCATATCACTTTTTCATCCCGAAAGCAATTCGAAAGTATATCTTCTCGAAATTTCATCTAAATTGTCATAGCCATTCTCAAGAAAAGTTCGAGAAAATTATTGCCCACTTAAAAGTAAAGATTAGATCATACTCTACTTAAGACTCCGAAAGGAACATGAAAAAGTTTGTGGAATGGGCGTGAATCTCTAGTTTTCATAGAATGGTTTTTATATAGTTACGCTCAACTTTTCGTAATGTAAATATTTATAAACTTCAGAAAGTATGTTATCTGACGCAATGATAAATCTTGTATCAATCAGTCAGCGGCTGCTAATAAGAGCTAAGCTTGTATACCAGCTAGTAAAATCAATGGAATTAGCATACTCAAGAACATAATCCACATTCTTACCTACCAATCAACCAATATTTCATAATTATTATTTATTTTGGTGTCATACTTAATATTATTTCTGATTTTGCAGTGTAGTTGAATATTTTTCATTGTCCCTACTCCTTTGTATTTACCAATATTATGAATGAAACTTATTTATATATAATTTAAAAAATTACAATATTTTATGGACGAATAATTAATTATAATTGAATGAAACTTAATTTATTTTTGTGTCATTAAGTGGTAAATATAAATTTTATCACGGAGGATAACCTATTAATGATACCTGCATGTTTATGTCATTTGTGATAATGGTAAAATTATATATTAGTATAAACAATTATTCATATGTCTTTAAAATTAAGCGACATTATCAGTCGACCATGAGGTTAATATAGAGATTTGGGCAAAAATGCTAAACCAGTCTCGAAAAAGATTGCGGGTAAAGCTAGTACTAGATAAGGGAGATTTTTTCAAACATTTTCCACTTACTTCTATTTCAAGTCAGGTCTAAATTGTCGAGAGAAAATTCACTAGACTTAATTAATTATTGACTATAATCTCCATCACAAGGAACTCCAATACTTCAGACATACTTTTATTGCTGAATCAATAACGTGGAGATTTTGTCTCTTTTCGTAAGCTGTCAAGCCCTTTCTCCGTTTCAGGCTCGACGTTGACATTTTCTCATTATTGCCTACTGTATTGTCTCTCAGTTCCTCGACTTCCATAAAATTGAAGTTACTGAACGATTTTCTTTTCAATATTCCGAACAATAACTCTTGATTTAATTAGTTTTACTTTCACTTTCTTCGAGAATTCGCGCCTATATTGCGCGTAGAGTGTCATCATAAAGTTACAAATTTGTTTTCTGATTTTTTTTCAGGTGACAAAAAAGAGTTATCAAGTACAAATAAAAATATTCAAATAAAAATGATAAAAGGTTTATAAGGTATTTTTGAAATAATTTTGTTATCGTATTGCATTGTGTAGTCAAACAAAGCTTCCATTGCTGTCTTTCCTTAATATGTCACATTTAAATGATGCATCAATATGAACTTCTCGTGATATTTTTCTTGGAGAATTTTATATATGATCAGTTTACAAGACTAAATTAAGTAAAGGAATTCCAATACAATTTCTGTATAGTTCGCTCCTTATGTACACATCTTCAATTTAAAATTCCGCAACAACCGTCGAGTATAAAAAGCCTTTGTTATTAAAATCTCTGCAATACTGTTTTTACAACAGAATGTCTTTTTTTTGTGGGGCTTTAGGGCTCGTCAACATCAAAGGTCATTAGAGCCCTTAAAACTTGTACAGGTAGGGAAAATGCAGTTACGCACTAGGGAGAGCCAACATGACTCTCCCCGCGTGTGGGACTCGCCGAATGACTCAGCCATACCCACTAAAAACCGTCCTGAATTACAACTCAAAACTCAAATCCCAACATATCTCAAGATTTTACTAAAAAACTTTTTAAAAAAAGAAGAAGAAGAAGAGGAAAGAGGAAAATGAAAGATACCCTAGCCCTAATAGCGTCGGGATCGAAAAGAACAAAAGGTGACGAAGGGAGGTCAGAAAAGAGAAAGGAAGGAGCATGGCACAAGTAAGTGGGAGTAATGCCAGACTCAGCTCGGGGCCCCGTGTTCGCCAAACACGTACTTACTAGATGTAAGTCCCTGGGGGAAACAGAATGTCGACTTAAAATATATAACAAATTACTTTATAAATTTGCAGCGAATAATGAACATTAGCTTTCTTAAGAAAAATTTAAGGGATGTGAAATTCTTTTAAGACATGTTTTGGTTAGACACAGAAATTCTTTAAGATATATTTCGTCTCAAGTATGTGTGTTGAGCTTCGATCTTTGCGTGTTCCTGCTATTAACGATGTGAAGAAAGTTCCTTTTCTTTCTTTTCAAATTCACTCTTTCCCATTTATATTATTAAGAATGAGATTTACATGAAAACTTTTCAAATTTTACTTGAAAATACATTTTTCTCTCACATAAATAAATTCTGAAGTACAAGTGTACATTTTGAGATACAAGATATGTGAATTACAAATACTGACAAGATGTACATAATTGCCCCTACTCATATAATTTTCAATTCTTAAGACATTGCTATTCTCAAAAATTACAAAAACAAGTAGTTCTTCAAATTCGGGTTCAAAAAACTTCTCAACTGGTTTTCCAGATCTTTGAAAAGTATCTCCTTTCACAAGATACTTCTCTTCTGATTGTTCAGTTTTCATTATTTGTCGTACTTCCCTTTTTGAAAATAGAAGCAATTATATTTGTATATCTTGGGATTAAATACTTTTGTTTAATATACTATATGATAAAAGAATGTTAAGATCAGATAAATGAGAAATTTGAAAAATATGGGAAAATAGGTGATAGAAACAACAAAGAAAACATAACTTTAAAGAAAGCAATCATCCGCAACAAATATTTCACAGAAGTTTGTGATATAAAAGTTTTGGATCTTAGATACCAATATCGTTCTTCAATTAATAACATTTTGAACATTAATATTTAAAATTCAACTATTTGTATAGTACTTCAAACGATATTATTACACTGAAAACCGATATGGATGTCGTATACTTGATTGTGTCCCCCACAATCAGAATAAATAGGAACATATTGTACAGCTCTGTGTGAGGTAATGGCGACTACACCGATAGCGTCGTGGTATTTTCGTCGAGGGTCCCCCGGTATGTGATGATGTAATCCCGAAAGTGAAAGGAACATCCTCTCATGTAGATATCAGAAAACTTCGTGTAGTCCCCACAACTAAACGCCTTCAACGACTTCTCTATTTGATTACGAAATAGGAAAAAGAAATTTTATGCGGATACTACAAATGAAAATCTCACGACTTAACACTTGGAAACTTCATTATTTTAGTAACAATAACCATAGTCGGAAAATATAGTTTTTGTGAATAAGAAGAAATTCTCAGAATTTGGAAGAACTACTATTGTAACCTAATGAATATAAATGAGCCTGAGGATAAATATAGCACGGACTTAAGCTTCAGCGAAGAAGACGAAGTAGGGCCACCAACATTCAGTGAGTTTAAACAAGTTATAACAACTTTAAAGAATAACAAATCCCCTGGATCAGGTAATATAACTGCAGAATTGCTAAAAAATTGAAGACCTCGAAAGAATCTGGAAGTTATCTGGGAGAAAGAATAAATGCCTCAAAAATGGAATATTATGCCCGGTTTTCAAGAAAGGATTCAAGAAATTATAGAGCAATTACGTTATTGAATGTAACTTATAAACTCTTTTCAATATTGCTTTATAACAAACTTACACCAGTAGAAGAGTCGGTATTAGGAGAATTTCAAATGAGCGTTCGTACTGATCGGTCAACAACAGATAATAAACATATTATCAAACAAATCCTTGAAAATGGCGTTGCACCGAGCGATGTCGTGTTGCTTTCTGGATATTGTGAGCGACTGTCAGGTCATGGATAAGCAAAAGAAGAGGCTGACTACCAACGTAAATATTTATTTTAACATTGTTTAATTAAGTGAGTGTTTAATTATTTATTTAATTAAAATCTGTCTATATTGTAAGATCGAAATACTTTTACATACTGGTTTTCAAAAACATGGTCAGAATCCTAATTTTTCAAAAACATCATAATACAAATTTAATACAAAACTTGACTGTACACCATCTCGTGGGAAGCGCGCCGGTCGAATTTTCGCTTCCGAGGCATGACGCGGCAGCACTATTTCACTAAAATTATTGTAAAATCTAAATTATTTGTCGAAATTTTACGGTTTAAAGACATTTTTTATCTTTGTTAAATGCACAAAACAGGCAATCCATTAAATTTTATGATTATTGTTTTTTTCCTTCTTAAATAACTCTAGGTTAATTTTTGTGGATATACATATGCTGTCGCGGACTTATTTGTAGAACTTTTAGAGACGAACAATATTGACGCTCATAGTTGTCACCTATCTCGAACCGTTTAGGTAGCGTATGCAAATATAACTTTTCCCCCCGTTAATCCGCCGCGGGCTGCGTTATTCAGTCGTTCGAATGCAGTCGGGTTACCTGGAGATTCCACGCCAGCGTTGGCGTTGTTGCGCTCTGTAGGAAAACGGCAACATTGATTATGCAAAGATGAGTCAAATACATTTCTCGCTGGCGTTGTCCGAACCGCGCTGCGGGGTATTTTGAAGTGCAGGAAAACGGTCCCTAAGCAAGCATTCGACACTATGAAAAGATCTGCAATAATCGAAACACTGCTAGAATTTAAAATTCCACCTAAACTAATAAGACTTACCCAAGCAACTCTGCTTAACACCATGGCACAAGTTAATAATCAAAATTTTGAACGTTTTAAAATCAGTAAAGGTGTTTGATAAAGTAATCCGCTTTCTGTACTACTTTTTACTTTGGTTTTAGACAGGACCATTAAGAAGTTAGACGTAAGAGAGACATATCAAATAGACTGAGACACATGTGCGTACGCGGATGATGTATTAATATTGGCTAGAAGTCAAGGTGCTTTGACTGACAGTTATATGAAACCCAAAACAGAGGCAGCGGAAGTTGGTCTTATAGTAAATACAGATAAACAAAGTATCTGAAGTGCGCCAGGAAATCGATGTTCTGTCGGACAAACAGAATAGTCAATGATGAAATTGAGAATGTACATTCCTTCAAATATCTAGGGGCAATAGTAAATACAAACAATTCATTAGAGGAAAAAATTAAAGAAAGAATAAGTGCAGAAAACCGGTCTTATTATATGTTATAAAATAGATAAGAGTAATGTTGTCTTTCAAATTGAAAAACTGGTTGGCAGTGCCCTTATTTATGACTACATGTTTGTATTGAGGACGCACAAACTCTTTTACAGTTCGTATTATCATATAACGTTTCGGGGATGTATGTTCGCCACCTTCAGATGTATTCTTCTTCTTAACAAAATTGTAAAAAATCCTTATTGTGAATCACATGGCGTACCCTATATTTGCTATAAAAATATATAACAAAATATCTAGTGTATCATATCACTGAATTCTTAGTACAATTGTTACAAATATTTAACTTTAATATGTGACAAAGTACAAACCTGAAACGTTCTTAAGATGTATGCGTATTATTGGTTAAAAATTGTATTAAACTTATTAAAAATCTCATGTTACATTGGTAACAAATCGTCTAGTTGTGGGTCATTCAGTTGTTGCCAGTTGCGCGGCATTTAGTGTTGTCCTCTAGCTCTGACCAAACGAAGTGAGACTTATCAGTAATATGCAGCACAGGTTGTCTTCATGTTATGACGTAACAACGTGGTGGGGGGAAAAATGAGGGAATGGATTGTCTATAGTTTTTACTTATATTTTTTATTATATTTAATATCGTGTCATATTTTGAAGTGAATATGTTTGACTCAACTTGTGTATTCATAACTTTATTAATTTTAATATTAATTGATTCAGCTATGATTCTTTTTTGTATATTATGTTCATAATCCACAATAGTTGTATTTTCAAAGTCCATCTTATGGCCTGTTGTCCCAATATGTATATTAATACCACCCTCTTTACTTTTATGTATATTACTTTTGTGTTCACGTATTCGAGTCACTAGTTTACGTTTTGACTGTCCAATATAATTGAGGTAATAGTTTGTACAAGGAATTTTATATACTATATTGGTCATTTCATTTTTGTCTTTCTTGTTCATGTGTGCTTTAGCAAAGGGGTGTTTATTATTAATTGTGTGGATTGTCTGAATGTTGTATTCTTTGCAGGTTTTTCTAATTTTTCTGGTTAGTCCTGGAACGAAGGGTACAGCAATCATATTACTCATGGTATTTTTGTTTTGGGATGCAGAATTTGTGTGTTTGATCTTCTGAAAGAATTGTTTTATTGTTTTGTCTATGAAATCTTTTGGGTAATCATTATTGCGAAGAATATTTCTTATTATGTTGATGTTTTCATTATGGAATATATCATCACTAACATTGAGCATCCTATGTAGGAGGTTGTGTATGATAGCAACTTTCATGGTCTTAGGATGTGCGGAATTGTAGTTTAGTGTTCTCCCAGAATCTGTGTTTTTTCTGTGCCAATTGTATACAAGTTTGTCTTCTTGTCTATATATTTTGATATCTAAAAAAATCTATATGGTTATTATGTTCCATTTCAAGGGTAAATTCAATATTGGGATTATATGAGTTGAATATTTTATAGGTCATAGTAATCTGTTTTTCATTTGTGATAATAATTGTATCATCCACATATCTCCTATTTAATTTCACCTGTAAATTAAATAATATAGACCTTTTCATTGCCAATTCACAAAATAATCCTCTCAGAACTCCATCTATCGGAGCTCCATGGGTTTGTTTGTAGATAGTACTCTTAAATACAAATTCAGTGGAATTTAAAATTAATTCTACTCCTTTTAGTAGTGTGTTCACCGGTAGTATGACATTGATGTTGTAGACTGATATGTAATATTCTAGTGCATCTGTTATATGCCTATGAGGGATTGACGGATACATATTACTAACATCAAGTGAAAAAATTCTGTTTTGTCTATGCTTGTTAATGATAATACTTCCTTTAACTGTCTGCTATTGTTTAATGTATAATCTTTTTCATAATTAAGAATTGGTTTTAAACACATCAGGACTAACTTCGAGAACACATAAACCGACCCGTCAATACTATTTATTATAATTCTCATGGGTCTGTTAATTTTGTGAATTTTTATGACACCGTAAGCTTTGCTAATCTTGGCTACGGGAGTGAAAAATTTATTATAAGTTAATTTGCCTATATATTCCATCCTATACCATAACTTCATCATCGTCTGTACCTCACGTAATATTTTGTTGGTGTTATCTTTCTGTATAGTTAGTATTGAAAATAATACACATTATCTATCTTTTACTTTTTTGTTGTAATCATCTTTATTTATCACAAATATCTTGTTGCCTTTGTCGGCTTTAATTGCAATTAGGTGTGGATTCATTTTAAAGAATTTTATTGTAGTGATTTTATCTGTGTTCCATTTGTCTATGCGTTTAGTTCTAGTTTGTGACATGTATTCAACCAGGTTACGATTAATGTTTCTCTAAATTCATTTTTATCACGTAGGTCTATTTTATCAATTTTATATTCTACATTCTTTATTACATTGGTAACAAATTTGGTTTTGTCATTGTTTATAGGTAGATAATTCAAATTATTACCTAGATGGAGAGTGTTTTTTACTATTATATAAACTCCATCAGTGCCAACATGGAGAACAATATTTCATTTTTGAATTCTGTACCAGTTCATGCTAGATACCATCTCAAAAACTACTTGAAGGTAAGTACAAGGCTAATCATGCTTATGATGAAAGTGAACTTTTTAACTCTATGTAGAAATTTTAACATTATTCAAAATACTATCGTATGTGGAAATAGCACATTCCAGTAGACTTCCAACAAAATTTACAAGAAAATGCAGAGACATAAGACCAGACATGACCGTGCAACTGTAAGACTCTTCATACAAGACAAATATTATCAAAAACATCTATTAGTGAAACAAGCGCAGTATTATGTTGAAAACATTAATTTCACGCTTAGTGTAAAAACTTCAAAAAAATTCTTTGATACCCAGGAACATAAACACAATAGACTTAAATATAAATTAATGAGTACATATGAAACTAAATTTAAAAGATTATACCAAAAACAAACAGGAAATAGATTGACTAACAATGAAATTTTTAACCATAATAAATATGTGATAAACATTTCTGGTAACGACCTACCTATTGAATTCAAAAACACTCTCAATTTAGGTAATCATTTCAATTATCTGTCTATAAACAATGACAAAATCAAATTTGTTATTTGGAAGTTTTATACTTCTCGGGAGAGTGGTGAATGTAGAGAAGGGAGAAGAGACTGTGACTCGTGTATTATGGGATTGTGAGGTTTACGGAGGAGAGAGAGCGGTGACCATGAAGAGATTGAAGCAAATGGGAATACTTGGAGACCAGGAGGCAAGATTGAGTATCGCACAAAAATTTTATAAATTGTATAATGAATATGTGATGCGACTAACATAACTTAGAAATGTTCTGAAAGAAATGTACTAATAATAAATTTATTGTCAAAAAACAGCACAGACTGTGTATGACCACGTGGAGGACAATAAACTAATTTACTCTCCGGAAGCAAGCAAGGGACCATCCCATCAATTCCGATCAAGGGCCCTAAGGCAGGGTTGTATGATATGCCCTACTAAAAGGTTGTATGATAAAACAACAAAAATATATTACACAAGAAAGAAGATGATACACAATGATATTATAACTGTCTCTCAGGGACAAGGACGGATGTGAGAGATGAATATGAAGTGTAAACAACAAGTTCTAAGAGAGTAGAAATTGAAGGGAACCTTGCAATGACAATTTTTACAGGCAAAGTAGTCAATACATATTTATATGTATGACTAAAAGGACATTAAAAAATGTACGTTAATAGTAATAGATTTGAAATGGAATAATAACGTAAAAGCATGCACACGCCCTTATCACCCCTTTAGGGCAAGATTTTCGTAAACTGGTACTTTAACCATCTATTGTCCTTCAAACCTGTAACTTGGAAGTGACGAAAATTCAGTTACCAATTATGAACGCTTATGTACAGGAGTTTTGTCTGAGACACCGAAGTGAAAGGACGCGTCGTAGCTCCGCTGAGCCGTATACCTGCAAGTGCCTAAAAAAAGTGAAGTACGAATTGTGAACATTTAGGCCCAATTTCACCAAATGTAGAATAATCGCGATTTCCTTAAACGTGATTAGGTAAATGGAATCGCGATTACATTTTATGCGTTTCACCAAGCAAAACTAATCGTCGATTAAGTTGCTCAATGTTTCTGAAGAATCTCTGGGTTGGTAGTAGTTTTACAGTGCATTATGGGTAATTTGAAGACAAATGACGGGAGGAAAACGCATCATGTTGCTCACTACCGCCACCTAAGGACACCATAGGCAGCAGCGGGCCTCCCTCGTGCCACTGAACATAACCTATAAACCGAGCTACGAGCAAACAAACAAAATGGACGCCATATTTCTCGCAGTTCTGAAGAAAATCGCGATTTGCGCTGGTAATCGAAGGGTCCCCGAACGTTTAAGCGTTAATCGCGATTTTCTCGTAAATCGAAGATGGTGGAACGCGCATTTTGATAATCACGATTTACTGCACAGAAAATCTCGTTTAAGACATTAAACGAACTTGGTGAAATTGGGCCTTAGTGAATTTCCTGTGTGTTCAAGAACGTAAAAATATTCTAAAGATAAGTATAGTGTATTATCCATTTCATTATTCTTTGTAATTGGTAAAGATAATTTCGATTTAGCAGTGGCAAGCTGCTATTGGATGTGTGAGACGACCACGGGTACTGGGTGCATTAGTTACCCATTCCTTAAATTTAACATGTCTAATTAGTGCGGCACTAATAGGTATTCTATTAGTTATAGGTGGAATTGAATCCAACCCTTGTCCCACTAACAATGACACCACTCTGGAGGAACTTCGAGCCGGACAGAAGGAAATTCTTGAGAGTCTGACCGCGCACTCCGCTATCTGGCAGGGTTACATGCAGAAAGTGGAGTGTCTGGAGCACCGGGTTGCGTCTCTCGAGACAGAGAATAAAGCTCTGTGTCGAAAGATTGACTACCTGGAAAACCAGTCGCGAAGGAACAAACTTTGGCTTGGACTTGGACGGAACATGGAGGGACACGGAGCGGCTCGTACGAGACGTCGCGGCCCAGACGGGAGTAGTGCTAACTGAGTGCGACATAGAGCGCGCACACCGTGTGGGCCACAAGATAGGAAAGAGGCCAAGAGTGGTGAAATTGGCCTCTTATAAAAAGAGAGAGGAACTCTTACTGGGAGCTTCCCATTATTTGCGTGAGGCGACCGAGGAATCTCTTCGCGGTGTTTGCGCCGCGAAGGACTTCTCCTCTGCAGTACGACAGACACGCAAAGAGCTCGGGCATTTTTTGCAGGATGCTAGGAGCAAAGGGCACAGGGCTTCTTTGCGTTTTGATAAACTTGTGGTGGATGGGAAGCGCTACACGCTAGAGGCCCTGAAGAAGGCGAGTAAGAGAGACACCCCAGCCCCAGTTGATGACGCGGTAACATCGCCGGTGCGACCGCCGACAGAGCAACGCCACTCACTCCCGATGTCGACACCTCAGCAGCGCACGGCGGTGCGAGGGAGAACCAGAGCCAGCGCGTCATCAACGCGGTATGCGGAAAGTACACT
>NNCF01126622.1:264056-318062 GCA_002313205.1 Laupala kohalensis | reverse complement strand
ATATATACACACAATTGAGCACATAATATGAAAACAAATAAACGCAAACTTAACTCTCTTTACATGCGCTATCAAGGAGTTTTAGAGCCAAACCTCACACCTACAGGACCAGATCAGCTGAATGGTACCATAGTCATCAATTTTCATAGAAACGACACATTTTTGTAAAATCTCAGTTCGATCGGAAACTTGGAAGTGGCCGTAAAATAAATTACAAATTTTGAACCGGAAGGACAAGTCATTCGAACGTAGCAAGTTAAATGAAAATTTGTATAAAATAACCTTTAGGATAGACTGGCGATAGACCTATGTTTTAAGACACATACTTCTAGTATAAGCGTCTATCATGATCCTGGACAATATTTATTTTATGACATTTGACGTAGACTTTTATATCACAGCTTTTTTTTCTCCCCAACATTTTATCAAATCTTTAGACTGTATTCCGCTGTTAATTGTGAAAAAGAGTTTATTGGAAATAGAAAGCAATTTTCTCGATTTATGTTTCTTGATTTCCAAGGATATTATTGTGCTATGTAGTTCAGATTCATGTTTATAAATAAATACCTGAAGGTGACCTGAAATAAAGTTTGAACGTTATTAATGAAGAACTGAATAAAAAAGTGTACATCAAAAGGTGTAATATAAACATTTTCAGGCATAAATTGCGAATGTTTATTTAATTGATAGAGCAGGATTAGAATATCATCAAATAAAAATTTACAATTCTGTATTATATACAATCTGTAGTAAACCTCTCATGCATTATTTCATTGAAAACTTGTGTACTGTAGTTTGAAGTTACTATAGTTTGAGGAACACGAACTATTTTGACTTTTCTTTTCTGGGATTGTTAATTCACAATAAGGCTTTTAAAAAAAATTCTCTTCACACAAAAATTACAGTAGCAAAATTAATGATGATTTCGCAAAATTTGTTGTAAAATGTCAAAAGTATCATTTAAAATTTTTTTTCAACATCTGAGAGTTTTCTTCTTCTTCTTCCAATCTGTACAAAAATTATGTCAGAGGGATTTATTAATTTAAGCATATAATTTATAAAAAAGAAAAAAAGCTGAATAATAAATATATAATCTTATAGTTGAAATGTGAAACATTATTTCGGTTCAGTAATATATCAATCGTTGATGAAAAGACACATTTCATAAAACAAACCATAAAAAACATTTCATGAAGAAATAATATAAGAAAATAATTAATAAGTAATTCTTATCAAAGAGAAAAGCAATCAATAATTATACAAAATAAAATTTTTCTGCATCATTAAATTTTAATTTAGACTCTATTCTTCAAAAGAAGCTATAAAAACTCTATAAATGAAAACAGAAAAATCAACTTAACATAAGAGAAAATGCATTGGAGTACTGACCAACCAGAGTATTTGCTGTCATCGTGGCAAATGGACCGTTGTGCGAACGACGGGCACCTTTTGGGGTAGTATCTATTGAATTTTGGAGACAATTTCGCCAAGCTAGTTTTACGAAGAAGGAAATGACCGGCACTTTGTGTTTGCTCTCCTCGGTCCAGCACTTTTAAATGCGTCGCGTATTCGAATGTAAGTTTAGATGCCGTAAATTTCAATGAACAATTTAAGTAAAGCCTGTTTTACCTGCGTTAACTTTAAAGCCAATTACGTTTTACCATTTCTAATCAACTTGTGAAATTCGCATCTTCCTCGTGACCTTTTCCTCCGTCACAGGTTACTTTTTTTTTGCAACCTTCCCAAATTGCTCTGGTCCTTCCGTGTCCATTCTCCTCCACTGAACTTGCCCATCCGGTGCACAAGAAAGATGACGTCTTAACTCAAAATCGATTCTCGATCCCCCAGTTCTTTGACAAGAGCGGAACACCTCTACGAACCTTTTTGACAATGTGCAAAGGGAATCTACAGCTGGAGAATCGACCACTGCTCTCCTGTTGACTTCGAAATGGACTTGTACTAGAATCGGGTATTCAAGGTTTCTATCGAATAAATGAATTAGAGATGTCTCAATCTCGTGAGGATCGGATTGCATCAAGAATTCTTGTCTCTGTTTATAAATATATTTATATAAATTTTCCCATTCACACGTCTGCTAAAAGTGTGATTTACCGGTAAATAATCATAATTGGTATACAATACAGGTTGGTCTCACAAGAAATCATATTTCTATTATAATATTTAAAAAGACGATTGCTTGGTTATTCATACCATATTATTACTTTTAATCTTATTGTACGAGCAAAAATTGGTAGTTTAAATCGTCTATCTCGTAAACTTGGGTTTTCGGTGACTTGATACATCGCTCACCTACAAGTCATGACATTTGACCGTTCCATGGAATGTTTTATGCTGAAGGAAAGTACAACACTCGCTGCCGATGACAATAAAACGATAAATGACATTTCCCAGTAGCGCGGATGAAGCGACGCTCCGTGACACTTGGACAGTCATCGGTATCGATATTAAAAATTCTTTTGTTAAACATTTACTTGGAACTATTCTTATATCGTATAAACGCAGGTGTTTCTCACTCCTAGTACAAGAACACAAAGTCAAAAAAAACAAATAAATAACAATTTTTGTTTTTTTATGTTTTTAAAATATATTTCATTGATTAACAAATTAATTTAATTTATCAAATTAGTAACGAAAATGAAGATAAGTTCATTTATGAATGACAAATTAAACATTTGTTTGATACAGTCATTAAATCTTTATAACATTAAAACTATGAGCAACAAACAAACGACGTTTAATTTATAATTCTTTGATAATGTTGCTAATGCTACACAATTACTGAGTAAATTTATTTATTAAAAATGAACTGAAAATTATTTTTATAATGAATAAATTCGAGTTCGGTAGCCTGATATTAAAAAATTAATGAGGTACACTACAAAGGAAAAATAGATTAATACAAAAAACGTAAAAGAAAAAATCGTTTCAATAACATCTAAAATCTCTATTATGTTTTACTATGTCGCAAATCTTTCTCTCTGTAATATTTTTATTGACATGGAATAATTAGAAATACCATAATTTAATTTTAAAATATCAAACAAATATAGAATTAAAAGGAACAATGTTGTATACTACGTATGTCGTTCTTCACATGAAACGAAGTACTGAAAACATTAATAAAATAGTTTTGGCGTAAGAATACGTTAATTGCATGCAAGCATAAGCCATGATACGAGAATCCTCGTCATAATTCACATGATACGGACCATTATGCATGTTATAAATAAGAACAAAGTACTATGGAAATGAAAAATTACTTATTTATCATTAAAGAGTGGTACGCAATGAATATAACATAGCGCATTGCATTCCGAAGACACATGAACGCTTGAAAGAATTTGTAATGAGGTGTAGAAGGGTTTTAAGCGAAGGAGGATGTCAGTTGGTAGTACCGGACCCTTCATATGGACAATCCAGTTTGAAAAACAATAAACATGATGATATATGAGTAGACAACTAACAGAATCAAGTAAAAAGGAAATTTTAGTTTTTAATTTCTTCTTTCCGAATTTTTTTAACACACCAGAATAGTGTTGGATAAAATGTAATTATTTCATACTTATTTCAAACAAATGTTATTTACTTATCAAACTATGGAGTTGCATTATAATGAAGGTATTTATATTGAACAATAAAATTAAAACAGTTTTTTGAAAATTTAAAAAATTATGCAACCCCAAACTCATATCGCTAGGGTAACGATGGACACTTTTCTAACATGAGTTAAGACACTAAGTGAATACTTCAATCATTAAAATATAGTACATTTTTGGGTTCGAGAATTTTAATAATTGTTTGAAATTTATGGCAAATATTTCAAATTATCTACATGTTAAATTTTAATTTCAACAAATTAATTAAATAATTATATTTAACTGAGTGAAACAATTATATTATGTAATACATTTACATTGACAAATTAAATACCAGAGGAGAAAAATTAAGATTCTTAAAAAAAGTGGATATATGTCATTATTGTTTGCAGAGAAATGTGTGAAAGAGGTTCGAATGCAAAAACTGGAAAGCTTTTCGCTCATGAAAAATGTGGACTGCCGTATTACTTAGGTCTTTAGAAAGAAAGACACGATTTGCATTATGTCCGGGGCAAAAAACTGTATTCCACAAATGGAAAAATAGAGACTACTTTCTTTCTCATAATTTACATCAGTATAGACTCAATACATTTAATTATAACTTTTTAACTTTGAAATATAGTTAATTCGGATTCTATTTAAATCTCCATTTATATTTTTCTTTCCTTTTATAAATTAAATTATGCGTGATCTTTTAAATAAGAACAAATATATTACTAATAGATATTGTTTACGAATACTCATATTTCCCCCAACATTAGTTTGTACAGTTCATTCCCATCAACAAATTTACAATAATGTAATAGCAATCTGCCGCTTTAGATCGGAAATCCTTTTTAATCTGGAATTTTTTTTTTTTAAGAATAAACAATACTATTTCATTTTTTCTCGGTACGTTGCACTGACCGCGAAAATAAAATGACTTTAAAATGTTACAAATTTTACAAACGGTTACGGATGACCACATATACTGAACATAAGTTAATGGAGTTATCTTTAACTTCATCAAATACCGCCCATTCTTTACGTCGTAGACTTCATCCATACAATATCAATTGGCAGTTGACAGTATCCGTTACATTCCGCAACGTACCGCTTATATTCTTACGAACCAGTCATCCACTTTGTAACGGATGATTTCTATATGTTAGATGTTAGGACGATATAATGTTAAGCAATACTCAGTCACCCGAAGCGTCTACAAGCAGAACTCTGGGATTTCCACTTATTTGAAGCACACCAAACCTTCAACGGTCAGTCTGAATCAGCAGTCTAGTAACTGTCAGTAGTAGCTTTATGAAATCATACAAGGCAATAGTGTTCGTATATTACGTAAATTCAATTTAAGTTGTAATAAATATAACAAATCAGAGATATTAAGGAAACTCTGTGCATGAAAATCAATATAAATATTATTCCAACCACAAATTATATTAAAGAAAGGTATTATGAAGCCAATGACAAATTTAATTACGTAAGAATAATGATAATGCAACAATTAGAAAATCACTATTAAAGCCCTAAATATTGCAAATAAATGTGTATGAGTATCTAGCAAAATGTAATGTAATTTGGTATAATTATGTAACAAAATACTATAGCCTAGAATGGCATCCTTGTAAAAAGGGCGATTGGAAGCGCACAAGCTTCGCGCCGATCGCGTCACTATCCGGGGAGGATAGTCCTGCTACGTGACATAGCAGCTCTCCCCGACATGAGAACAGTGTTATATTCATTTATGAGTTTTATAGAAAAGAGTGATGTTGAGAAAGAAAGTTATGAAATTATTAAGATGCAAGTGAGAACAATTAATTATTGTTTGGTCAATTTTACATAAAATAGTGATATTCAGGAAGAAAATTATGTTATTAGGAGGCAAGTGAAATCAGTGTATTGTAGTACGGAATAACGATTCTAAAGAAGGTAAAAAAAGGCAAGTGAAAACGGTGAACTATAAGATCAACAGTGTTGTAGTAGAACAGCGATAAGAAGTTAAAGTAAATTAAACTGAGTGAAGGCGAGTGAACAGAACGTTAAATTAAAACTAACATTTGATAGCTAGTTTTGAGAAACAATAAAATATTTTAAATTTCAAAGTCAACGAAAGTTGAAGCAAGGAGTGCATTAAACTGAGTGAATGCTGAGTGTTGCTCCGCTTCGAATCTTCAAATTGGCAGCCTCAAGGTGGTAAGGCTCCACGTCTCATGTTCTGCTACTATGAACAAGAAACTGCACGACGACAGTAAAGAAGATGACACAGGTTTGGCCAATAGTTTCTGATCAAAGCAATCAAATCTATGAGCTTCAACGTACCAAATTATTAAATATTCTATCAAATCTAAAGAAAATTGGTAATTATAGAAATATCAATGAGAATAATTACTAATAGAGAATGTAAATCATCTCAAATTTAATGTTGAATCATTTAGGGATTTTACTTCTAACAGTAATTTTGTATATGTTCATGCTTAACAGAGTCAATTGTAAATGTAGTCTACTTTCAGCTCTCATTATATTAATTTGTAGCAGGTAATTTATTATTCATTTTCGTATTAAATTTGTTATTTATTTTAAAAACATTTTTTCTTTGTCTACCTTTCAAAGTAGTGGTTGTCCGGAAATTTAATTTACCTGCCTTCCCCATTATTCGGAATGTGGTGTTTTGCCAACGTTATAGAGCAATCTGACATTATTAACATGGCAATAAGTACCAGTATCCTCAACCTCTGACCTGACTCTGATAAATATTTAATAATCTTCTTTGACACTGATTTCTCTGGGTCAAACACATATGAATAAAGACTGACAAACTGAAAACAACTGCTTATTTCTGCTATTTAGCATGAACAAAGGAAATAGGGGAGAAACGAATTCAATGGAAGTGTATAAACGGATTATTATAGGTCTGAATGTGAAACATGGGCTCGAATATTGAATAATAATAATAATAAGAGAGAGATTGTCTGCAGAAGCAGTGTCTTGTACGACAGGCACTGGCAGGGCCATATCGCAAAGTATGAACGAATGCAATTAATGTCCTGTTTGGGACGACTCCAACATTTATATATCAAAAATTGATTTAAAATGGTAGAAATGGATAAGTTGGTTTTGGATGAGAAAATAGTAAAACCTATCAGCAAAGGTATAGATGAACAGAATAACCATTATTCAGTAGCTTGTCAGGTGCTCTCGTACTATTTTTCTTGGGGCTTTAGGGCTCGACAACGTCAAGTTCATTAAAGCCCTTCAGTGGTATACCTCGGTAAAACAAGACATTTATAGATTTTTATCTAGGTTAAGGAATATGACGAAAAAAAATAGTTTACGTTCAGACGACGGTTAACAGAAATAATTGCGGAACATGGCAATTTTCATGCATATTTTGAGAGATATGGAGAAGGTTAAGTGAAACATACATCTGCAGTGAGACGAGAGGAACTTCATACCATTTTCTTCGGAACTGCATCTTGTATGGTGAGCAACGAGCGAAAACATCAAACGTGTTTAGCGGAACGGAGTTCTTACAAGAACTAAAGGGAATGAAACGGTAACGAGCGAGGTTATTTTTCGGACATAGAAATATAATTGCAGGTGTAAATGACAAAATAATATTTACAGCGCACACCTATATAGGAGATAATGCGACCACTTCCGCGAGGAAGAGACGGAAAATACGGTGACGACGGTAGAGAGACACCATCAGGACAGAAATCGAACTATTACTGATAAGGTTGAGACGAAGAAATAATTAACAGGAGTCGATACGGTACAGTAAATAGAGTAGAAAAGTGAAGTACATGGAGACAGGAGAGAGAAGGATGTATGGATAAGAAAGGATGAAGGAATAGAAGATTGTGGTAAAGAATTTAACAATAAACGCAGTGTCATGTAAGTATGCGTGAAGAAGCTTCTTCTTCTTTTTTTTTGTGGGGCTTTACGGCTCATGTCGACATCAAAGGTCATTGGAGCCCGAAAAACTTGTACAGGTAGGGAAAATGCAGTTACGCACTAGGGAGAGCCAACATGACTCTCCCCGCGTGTGGGACTCGTCGAATGATTCAACCCTACCCACTAAAAACCCTCCTGATCTACAACACACCAAAACATATCTCACAACATACATCAAATGGAGGGGGAGCTAAAATGAGGGGGGACAAAGAATAAGGGGGGGACAAAAAATGAGAGGTATGACAAAAAATGAGAGGAATGAGGAAAATGAAAGATACCCTAGCCTTAATAGCGTCGGGATCGAAAAGAACAAGAGGTGACCAAGGAAGGTCAGGAAAGAGAAAGGAAGGAGCCTCGCACAAGTAAGTGGAAGTAATGCCAGACTCAGCTCGGGGCCCCGTTTTCGCCAAACACGTACTTACTAGATGTAAGTCCCCTGGGGGGAAGAAGCTTCTTCTTTACTCATCCTCCCAGGAGGTGAAAGAGTTATATTTTAATTTACAATATCTTGATGATTTTCAACTGTTCGAATGACATGACAAATAAAATAAAATGAAAAAAGAAATTGTTTTCCCTTCTATTCAACGTTAAGTGTGCAAAATTACATCAAGCAAAAAGCAAAAATGTAGATTTACCAAAATTACCAAGACATCCACAATTACATTGTTACAATGTATGGAAGATTTACGGTCAATCACCTTATCTCAATAGATTTTATATTCCTTTCCAACAACTCAGAATAATTTTATTCATTTCTGAAACACCAACATAATCCGAAATAACTAAAACATGTCTTTAGATTAAAATTTCAATTGCACGACTTTTCATTTAAACAATTCTTTTTCTGGCATTTTACCTACTCTTTAGTCAACATGAATGAAACTTGTTCTTGCGACTATCAAACATGAGCATTCCCTAACAATTATTTTCTAAAAATTATGACTAGAATGTTTGATATTACTCTTAAATTACAAAAAAATATAATAAGCAGCTATGTACTTCTCTTGAGAAATTGTACTAGTATTCTCACAATTCCTTATCGCAGATTACTCTGCATTGAGTTTGTTTTCCTATACGATGCACAGAAATACACTTTTTACATTTAACTCGCCAATCATTCAGCTATTTTTATACAAAAATATAAACATAAATTTAGAGGATTCTTTCATTAAAATCACATGAATATTATCTATATTTCACCATGTATGGGAATATAGTACAAATAGTCAGAAAATACTAATATTTAGAGGTCATTTTAGATGAAAAACTGTTCTTTCAAGATTAAGCGCAGTATGCGTTGGACCGAGCAAGGAAGATAATCTACAGCATGCTCAAAGTAGGAATGACGAAATATAATAAAGGAAAAAGGGTTACTAAACAGGAGCAATACTACCTGTTACGTAGTGTAGAGAAAGAAAATGGGGTACCGGATTGTTTATCGTCGTGTGGAAAATAAACTGAGCTCAGTGCAGCGTCTATGTCAGTTAAAATCAACTGGAGCATATGCCACTGTCTCAACAGATGCATAGGAGGTAGATGCATGTAAGAATGGGGTAAAAAATGCAAATCATGTATTGTGGGATGGCACCACGTACGGCAACGAGACGGGAAGGTTCTTTAAAAAATGACAGCTGAAGGATTATGGAATGTGACGAAGAAAAAGAATTTGTTAGCGAAAGACAAATATATGAGATATTTTGCGAGAGTGTTTCATAAGTAGGAACCATTCGAGATGCCTGCAAAGAGGATGCTGTAGTTGAAAGGGAGTTGTCGTGTTTCCAACGTGGTGCAGCAATGAGCCGGAAGAAAGAAGAAATTATTGGAGTAAAATAAGTATACTGCGCCTTGTAATGACATTGTTAAAGATAAGGCGATCAGAAATATAGTAGACCAAATCAATATAAACAAAACGTCTACAAAATTTTACTCCGTGGCATACATTGTTTGTTTTTTTCGGGATTTTTACTCCATCGAGTCTCCATTGTGAATGTTTAATTAGATTATAACTGAATGGGAAGAATTGAAGGTATCAATTAGTGGAATTACGTGGTCAAATTAATTCATCTCCGAGAATCTCCCTCCCCTACCCTCCGTTGATTTGATTATTCATTACTCCCTAAGAAATATATTCAACAGAGTCGTTAAGAAGACCCCCGAAAATTATTTTGGGCTTAAGCTCGAAAAGAGCGTTCGCAACTGGCGCTAAGATGCAAATGCGAATAACGAAGGCGTAGCGACGGAAGCGTAGCTCGCAGCAAACTTCTGACGAGCGACGCGACGATCGACTGAGTGAAGCGACGAAAGAGAGGAAGGGACGTTGGGATTTGAGAGAAAAGCGAGGGGAGCGGTGAGGGGGGGGGGGTAGTGGCGCAGAGATAGAGTGGATTCGCGGAGTCATTAGAGGGATTAGAGGCTCTGGATCCGAGCGGCCCTCGCCAGACGAACGGACGGACGGAGGGACGGTCGGACGGACAGACTGCACGACGCGTCGAGTGGATGCAGAAGAAAAAAGAAACGCGGGACGTATCGCTGCTGATACAGCAAAGGTCTTAAACCGGTGGATGGGAAAATAAATTATTCCATTATTTTTTCTGAAGAAACTCCACTAATGGAATAGTCGATCAATTGACATGGAAAGAAAATCTAATGAACTAAAGAAATTCGAGAAGTAAAGAGATACATTTTCCATCATAAGAATTTACCCTGCTCAATAAATAAATATTATAATAATTCATTAGTATGACATCTAAAGAATAGAACATACGTACTTATAAAACACTACATTTGTGGGTATTTAATCTATTTTTTAAAATTATATTTATCTGGAATTCTGTGTAGTTTATAAGATGTTTAAAATTTATTTTTAGTTTTAACTTTTAAATATCCGTATGTTGCCTATGTTGTTGTCATGGAAGATATCAGAATCGGTAATATACGTGTCTTAATGATAAATTCAGTGTATAAAAAGTTATTTTGCAAAGTTATCTTACAGATAAGTTATTTGATGAAATGTTAATAGCAGTGTATTCTTTAGGAAAACTGGGTGGTGCAAACCCATTGCTCATACTTTCTCATATACGTTTCTGTCTGCAGGACAGATTGAGAAAAAAATCTATAGTGAAAGGGTCATTTCTGGCGAGTCCTTTAGTATTTTGGTCGTCTTCAAATACGCTATTCATGCTCAAAGCCGCTAGATGAACTTATTACTGTCTTTTATTTAAAATTTGAAAGTAAAATAAATATTCAGAAATTATGTCCAAACATATAGCGACTCATCAGTCTTAGAAATATCGTAAAAGTCTTATAAATGTAATTTCGTTGTAGAGAGAAAACTATGTATTTCTGTATCTACAGTACGTTCGTTTTCCTCCTATGTATTTTATCATTATCATATCTTTCATTTAAGTTTACGAAAAGTGTATTCTACGTGTGACTGATCCATCTGTACTGCTAAATATAATTTAAGCTTCTTGAAACAGTAAACTAATAGTAAGAGTGTCTATACCGAACATTCAAGCGAAATAAAGAGATACCGCTAATTATTATTACCGCTATTGCAGATGTAATGCATACTAAATATACTTTACGTACGGACAATTTAAGCAAAATTGTTGGAGTCGTTTTTGAGAAACATTCAAAAGAGTAATTTGACCTTCATGTGAAGTAACCTTTGTTTAAAATTTTAAAAAATAGAGCACGTGCTTCGACAAGTAAACTACCGTAAATACGAAATGTGAATTGAATTGATTTTTCCATTTACTCAGAATCGCTGAGCACAGACGGACGGACGTTATGCCAAAAACCACTTTTTTCAGAATGAGGGATTGCCAGTACGGATATTTCCGTCGAAATCTCGTTTTCAAATTTATTCACGATTACAATGCTTTCTATATACTACGTATATGAGAATATAAAAACAATTAATATTCATGGAATTATAAACTCTGCGGAAGGTCCACAGAAAGAGAGAACACAAATATTCAGATAATGAACAGAAATGTATGCGCAATGTAGAATTAAAGTCAGAAACAAATGAAAATATTATGTATAAACAGAAAGAGGAAAGATGATGGACACTTATACAAACAACATGGAGTCAGAACGGTCTTATTCTTATTGGATTGGCCATTTTCTTCAAACGAATTATATAGAATGAACGCTAGCAGTCTAATAAGTCAATAACTGGAGATAGGGAATCAGAAAGTTTAAAATGGGACTCGTTTTCAATTTATATTCTTCGTTAAGAATGTAGGTTTTAAAATATAGGTTTTCATTATCATTAAATGTAAGATTTTTCTAAATGAAATATTTGAAATTTTTAATATGGATCAAAGAAACACTCATTGACTCGTTGGCAGGTATGAATACAAAGTAGTTCTTTTCCTTTGTTTATAAGCTTATAATGTATTTGATCTGATGGACATGAGTAATAGACATAATGGTAATGATTACACCTCTTCAATCATGGAAACACTTAGTGTTCTTCGACAACAAAAGCTGTATAGAATCGCACAATCGGTCGTTCTAGGTATTAGAATAGAAAAATAGAATAGATAGCATAATAGAAGTTAGAAAAGAAAAGAAACGAACAAAGGAAAAGAAAAGAAAAAAGGGAAAATGCAAAAGAAAAAAAGTAAAGAAAAGGAATGACAAGGAATAGAAAAGAAAAAGATGAGGAAAAATGATACTAGTGCTAGCAAGTATAAATGGATTATCTGAATGTTAAGGATTTGGTGATATTGATAATAATATTCATTAAAACGCGTAGCTTTTTAGTGATATCATAAAGAGCAAGTGTTTGTAATAAAGTATAATTAAGATTTACCTTTTTTCCAATATGTAGCATACTTTCTTGAGGTTCATTGTATCGGGAGATGTTCATGAACAATAATATTTTTATTTTCAAAACATTTCAGTTCGCAACACGTTCGTACTCTTCATAAGGTGCGAGACAATATAAATTGTCCAAAAGAATTAAGAGAAACCTACATGAAATTATAGTTACTTACCGTGCAGGGTACTGAATTATAAGAATTCATTTATCACATGTAATTCAGTAAACACTATATAGATGTTTACTTTAAGTATTCAATTCTCTTCAGAATACTTGTCTCCAAATACATTATTGGTCTAGCAAAAGGCACCGGTTAAAGTAGTATTCTCTGGGAATTCGGCCAATGCCAGTTGAACTTACGCTAATATTTAGAGCTATAAAATATTGACAATTGATTAGGTCGGGTACAAAAATGCTATTGTTAGGGAAACAAGGCATACTAATGGAAATGGAGTAGGTGAATTAGGGAAATTATCTATAATTTAGAGTTGAAATATTTATGGCAGGCCACATCTGAGAATAATGACAGCAAGCTGATTCAAAATAAATTGCAAGAAGTGTACAGACTAGAAATTGAAATGAGCATATTAGAAAAAAGGTCGCTCATAGTTAAAACGGTTGTAGCAGGACAATGAGGACATAAGCCATACATCAATTCACTGAAATCGAAGACGCGATCAGGTTCTGGGTGTTTTCGACTAGAGATGGTGGACATTACGAAAACTAAGTAATAATTTATATTCGATTCGTTCCAAGTTGCATAATATCATTATGTCAAACACGTTATCCGAGTTAGGCAGGTCGTTGTAAAAAAAACTCTTTCCTGTTCTTCATGTGATTGGTGAGCTCAAATTAGACTATAAATTGATAGAAAACGAACATATTCCTTTTTCATGCATATAAAAAGGAATGAAATACGTTTACTTTGTATTTTCAAATTTTTGCAGAGAAGGTTTTGCTGTTTCTTGACCCATTTGACTGAAATACTCGGTCCTATCTTCGCCCCAATTCCAAGTATCTTTGTCGTTGTAGCAAAGAAAAAAGAAAAAAGAATTTTAAAAACCGTAACAACTTAAAGGCTAACAGATACAAGAAAACGTTATCCGCAGAGTAATACCATAAGAAAGAAAACAACTGTTATAATCAATCAGATACTATGAATCAAGCATTGTCTTAATATTCAAGTACAAATAAGTTGGTAAAACTTGAATCAGCACAGTAGATACTATTTTGGCAAAGACGTTTCATACTTTTGACAAGAAACAACCTTCGATATGAAGTGACAAATATGGACATTAAATCTACACGATGTTTAGGTACGTACTCCACAACCCTAGTAGTTAGTACTTCAAAATATTAATTAATAGTTTGTTATCGATCTGAAACTATATTCGACCTGAAACTGAAGAGGAGTAACATATATAACAGTATGTATCATGCGGTAAAGGTCTGCTTTCCGACCTTTCCATCATCGCTATGCAAATATTTAACACATTTAATTATAGCCGAAAAGAACTAGACATTCCCAATCACCTTGTAATGGAAAAGCAGAAATATACTCATCATCGTAAAGATAATCAGAATACTCTAGAACTGTGTGATTATGCAATATTTAAAAACAAAGATAAGGTGTTCAAACACTTTGACAACAGAATAATTATTACATCGAACCAGAAGAAAATTGACATCTCGTTTTCTCTGGTCTAAATGTGAATGATGAAGTGACTTTCCTATCGTACATAGGTGTATTCCTTCAAGGACGCACCATACAGAGTTAATCGATATCACAATGCAAACGCGCAATCAACTAGTAGATATATATTCAAGTAGATGAGAATCATTGCCGCGTACCGACTTTGCCCCACTGTACTCTTGGAGGGGGGAAAAACGTACACCAAAATGGACCATATTAACCGTCACTCGTTTAATATGCAGACTGAAAATTTTGAATACGTTAAAATATATTTTCATTAAAAATTTCGGAGTAGGAGGTATTGATTTATAGTATTCAGAAATACTATAAACCTTATTTTATCTTTTCATTAAAAATTTCCGAATAGGAGGTATTGATTTATAGTATTCAGAAATACTATAAACCTAATTTTATCTTCCAGTCTTCTTTCTATGCTGTTTCAAATAACTTTAGTGTAACGTTGTTTTAGATATTTCGTGGTATCATTAAAAAGTCCATGTGCCCTTAAAAATTTCCTGCTTATTTCTTCTTGATTTGAAAACAGATTTTCCAAGATGATTTTCTCGGTAACGAGTGATGAATTTTTCTTTACTTTACCTCGCTCAAACGTTACAGTCATACATTCCTTTGAATCGATTTGCTTTCACAGTCACCCTCATACATTCCTTTTCCACGATATTTCACCAATTTTTTTTTCGTCCATTAACTTCCCGTGCCTTGTATAACCATTTGCACCCCACCGCTGCCGTCTCGCGGCGTTTCGTTCGCCGAACGACATGGCTGCGCTCTATCGACAGGTCGTGTGACTGATGAGTCAGCGCACTCCACGAGGACAGCGTCGGCTACTTTGCCTGCGACGCGCTCAACCCGTCCTTCTGTGTCGCACGGCTCAACCCCATCGGACAGTGGGATGGCGAATGTGCATTATAGGAGCAAGAAGTACTACCCATGTAATAAAAAACAAATTACACTTTCTGTCCAAAACAAAGTTAAAATTTGAAGCCAAAATTTGCTGACAAAAAGTTAAAATTCTATTCAAAAACATTTGAAACCCCTTTAAAGAAATTTTCTAAAATTTCCTATAACTACACTTATCTTAATGTTCTCAAAATTCTGGAGTTCTTGAATTGACAACACGCGCATTCTACAAGGTATAAAATTGTAAGTAAAAAACCTTATCTCCAATAACACAAGTTTTTATTTGTTTTAGACGGCATAAATTTGCATTACGGGTTTAAACATGTGTACCCAATTTCAGTTAATTCGGATAACGGGAACTGTTTCGAAAGTTCACATTGCAAGATTTTAATTAAAGAAACATATGAAGTTAAATGAAAATGTGTAATGAAAGAAATTGTCACATTCGTTTAACTCCATTCACAGCGCTGGAAATTTTTAGTGTCAAGGGATGAAAATTTCGCGAAAATCTAACAACTCTTTCAGATGTCATGGAAAACTAATCTTACCGTGTGCAGACTCAATATATTTATATAAAAAATCATGCAAATATTAATCGTAAACAGGGTTAATTGCCTAAGTTCATCTCTTTGACCCAATACTAAGATAACCTGGAGATCACTCGATGGGATATTTGTAGGAAGAATTGAGGAATCAAAAGTAATTGAATATCTCTTAATATTGAATTAAAATTTGTTTAAATGATCTGAATACTTGATTCGATAATTATTATGTAACTCTCATTTCCCTTCAAGCAGTATCAAGTAATCTACTGAACTGAGTTATAATGTACAGTCAAAAATTGAGAGCCATTAGTATTGAATCTGGGCCCACTGTGTAAATGCTTTTACTCTCAGTAGCAGCGTTGCTGTTCTTCTGCTACCTTATCCGTAAGCCCTTTAGTCTGTGCACGTGAACTGCCCTTGACTCTGTTTGCCTCAAAGCAATACCCCTACTTCTTTAGAACATTCCTTAAACCCCAGGTTCTTACCACACACCTACGTCGCATCCATCACTTTTTTTTTTTTTTGCTTTCTTTTTCTCCATCTTCAAACCTCCCCGTTTTCTCATTATATCTTTCTTTTAATTCGGGAAGAGATTTCGTCCATCTTTCGGTAGTTTCTTCACTCACCAATAATTTTCAAGTGAAAAATAAGCTGCATCACGGTAATAATTTCACCGAAAATACTTATTTCATGTTTTCAAGCGTATTTTTAAAAAAATTAAAAATGTATAATTTCGTTTTGTATCGTGATGCTTATGGTTACACGTTTATAATAACATCTAATGAAGTTTGAGAAAAAGTTATAACAGTTGTCAGTCAACTTACGGTGCCTTACAATAAACTATTACTTATTTCAATATGAACTCATTCTCATTCCATCATGTACATTTGGTACATGTCATTCCATTTGGTACATGTGCTATTGGAGGTTCTTAAATACACTATATGTTTTATTTGGTATAGTTTGGTAGTTTGTGATAAGGAGATTCAGTTATGGTTGTAGAGAGGTATGTGTCAAATACATATGATCACTCTTGTGTTATTATTTTATAGGATTTTGTTTATTTTTATTATATAGTTTTTTTTATTCTTTAAAATTCGATACGTTGGCGATCTTATGTATGTTGTAAATACTATGACCTAAGCTCATATCCTAAAAATCATTCGTATAAATCCTTAATATCGTATCCTTAAAATATAGTTTTCCAAAAAAATTAAAATTCCGTCGCGAATGTACGCGATTGTTTGTCGTGGAGGTACCAGGTAGGAGTTGTAATAAGAACTAATGAATTATCATGGTCACATTTAATTAGCGGGACATTTAGTGTCGCAACGACATGGAATATACTTATATTTAATCAGACGTACTCAATTCTAAAATAGAACATTTTAGTATTGAGTACGCCTGATGGTCAATCTCGACGATACGCACCTCATTATCTTGCTATGACTCAACTAATACAAAGAAAAAATACACAAAATGAATGTTTTGTGCCACGAAAATGTTCCATTTGGTGAATGAATGTTACGTTTTTGTAATAGTGTGAGAATAATAAAATGAGAAAATATGGAAGGAATATGACTGAAGAGAAAACTAGTAGTGCAAAACCATTGTACACTCCTTCTCACATGCGTTTCTCCATCTGCAGCATAGAGTGAAAAAAAAATATCGTAAAAGTTATGTAAGTGTAATTTCGTCGTACACAAATTGATTCGTATCTGCAGTGCGTTTGTTGTCCTCCTATGTATTTTATCATTATCATATCTTTCATTTAAGTTTACGAAAAGTGTATTCTACGTCTTCTTGGTCCATTTACACTGCTAAATATTATTCAAGCATCTTGAAACAGTAACCTAACGTGTACGTGTAGCAGACATTATTTTACTGCGTCTATACCGAACTTTCAAGCGAAATACCGCTAATGCGGATGTGATGCATCCTAATTTTACTTCACGTAGTGAAAATTTAAGCAAAATCGTTGAAGCCGTTTTTGAGAAACATTTGACCTTCATGTGAAGTACCCTTTGTTTTTGTTTTTTAATAGAGCACGTGCATCGACAAGTAAACTCTACCCTATATACGAAATGTGAATTAAATTGATTTATTTCACTCAGAAATTATTACTCAGAATCGCTGAGCACAGACGGACGGACGTTATGCCAAAACCACTTTTTCAGAATGAGGGATTGCCAATACGGATATTTCCGTCGAAATCTCGTTTTCGAATTTATTCACGATTACAATACTTTCTATATACATCGTATATGAGCAAGTAAAAACTAAATTCTGGGAACATTCCGTACCCCATTATGCTAAAGTGGGCTTTATCTGATGCACTATCGCATAAAAAAAGGATAGGTTGATACCACTCCGAAAATGCAATGGAAAATAATTTTCCACTTCACGAATTGCCAACTTCTACGAATTTAAACACTACCCGAATAAATATAATTAGTAGTCACAGAAGTGACTATTTGGAGTAAATATTCACGTTAATAACACAAACTAAGACACAAGGTAATATTCGTTCCACACTATCGATTGAGAAAGAACAGATAGCGCCAAAAGTGCAAAAATATTGAATTGGTGACCGATGTTGGCGATAGATTAAGTTTAAAGAAATTCGAATGCCATGTCAATATAGCGCGAGGTACACTTACCATTACTCGTATGGCCGATGACAAAATAAAAGCGTTGACTACATTATGTAAAACCTGATATTAACAGTTAGGCTAGTCAGTTGGACCGGATATAAATAAATAAATACTTTATTGTTGAGGAAGCAGTTACAAACTGCCTATGATCACGTTGCAGACTATAGATTATAAACTGCTACTACGTTGCAATAAACTAATTAACGCATTGCATTTCCGGTAATGGTTTAATTCTTAGGTCACATTTTCTGGGGTAAAGTAACACGACTTCGAGTAGAAGACGAGGTGTGCACGTTACCGTCACATTTCACTTTCATCGTATCTCCACCTCTTGGCACGGCGTCGACACCAGGACAGTTCCTTCGGAGTTTCCCGCGACTTCGTGTAAACATAGACCAAGCGATGTGCCGTGGATTATCCGTGAGACTGAATACGCTTTTTGGGATCTGTATCTCTCTCGCACATCTGTTTGGAGGAGGGAAGGTATATTGGGCAATAGTCAGCATCAGAAAGGGGAATCGATTTCCTCCACTCAAGTCGATGGACGAAAGAGATACAGATCCCAAAAATTCGTTTTCCCTTTCCGACATCCGGTACATAAGATCGTTGGATCTATATCATTTAAGTCCTTGCGTGTAAAGTGAAGAGAACTCTTCCTGATTATGTTGCCATACATATGAATTATTTTATTTGTTTAATGTGATATGTAATAACAGCAAGCTTTGAAACACTATGAGGTGGAAGAAAACCGAGCATTCAAATAATTCTAACACACAATAATTCGAAAAATCCGTACAAACTAACGGTAAATAAAATTTTAAAACGCCAATTATAATTTCACATTTCTGTCTAAATGTCGAACCTTTCTTATTATGAAAGTTTACATGTGCGATATCATGTTTTTAATTTATTGCATGATCATTTGTTTTAATATAAGAAAAATTCATTTGATTATATTCAATGCAACAATGATGCAATATTTAGCATCGATTTCATTTGCGTTGCTTTTTTTACAATAAAAATTTATTATTATTTTTTTTAAACATCCTGGCCCGGGTTTTGCTCCGGTTTTCCTTCGGGTAGAGGCGAATTTCTTACACAGGTTCCCTGGATTTTGTCTAGGGGCATGTTTATTGTAATAATAAATCGTGAATTTAGTGTTATTTCAATTCTTATGATTTTTAAACACTATACTCATAATAATCTATAGTTCGATAATAATTCGTACATGTAAATTTTTTGTGTTATATTACAAAGATATTGACATTATATATGTATTATAACTCGCAGCTAACTTTTTATTTTATCGAAGAATTTTTGCTGAAATTTTTGAATCCGCCTCTGTCTTAGGGCCCTTGATCGGAATTGATGGAATGGTCCCTTGCTTGCTTCCGGAGAGTAAATTAGTTTATTGTCCTCCACGTGGTCTATGCAGTTTGTACTGCTTTTTTGACAATAAAAAAATTTATTATCATACTTCATTTTCTCGTATGAAAATATATAATGGTATATACCGCAATTAGGAATTCGCTAACTTTAATTAACGTTCAAAGATGTTCACTCTTCGAATAAGTACAAACTGTATTAACGTGAGATGCGAGTAAGACTATGGGGTTCTAATAGAGCCTTCAGAGAGTAAAATTCATGTTCGGAAAGAACGCACAAAATATTGTAAAGTTATTCGAAATTATTCATGAAACACATTTTTGTTGCAAATTCATATATTCACAAAACATGGAACCATTCGTATTATTATTTTGTCGAGTAATATTTTTAAAGTGATGTTTTTATTAGAAATAGTATCTGACAGAATTATTTGTGAAGGAAATGAAAAAAGGGAAACAGAGCCTTTGGAAAAATTTTACAGAAACGTGGGGACACTCATGAAAAATAATAGCTAGAATTCGTGGAGAAAATGATAGGAAAATTTAATGGTAAATCTTGAATGACTTAACATAATGTTTCGTAAAAGACACGCAAGGGATGCTGCAACATTTATTTTAAGGATTTTTTTCGTTTTTTCATCCGCTTATATGAAACTGTCACGTATTCATTGTGTAGAATTGTAATTTTGCTTGATCGCAAATAATAAAATAGTGGTTATTGATTCTTCATTTTTGTCATTCTTATTTGTTTGCTTTGTAAGAATAATTGTTTTGATTTTAACCAGAACTTGATATTAATGTACTATTCACGCATGATAAACGAAAAACAAATTTCCCGAAATAATGAATTCAAAATAAGCACATTTTTTAGAGACTTAGTTGAAGATTTAATAGACACTTTTAGACTTAAATTTAATCAAAATTGAATATTTTATGACGTTCCACATTTCTTTGTAATTCGGAAACAGAATATTTCTGCATATACCAAATTATTTTTCTATACAACTTGCCATCCAATTTTTTGTTCATTTCAAGAAAGTTTATTTTCTGGCTCTGAAACACATATTATCGTATTGAAATATTTTATACCACTTCCTAAATCAGATTGGCTTTGTCTATGAATAAAATTATCGTATGTTGGTATTTCATAATTTGTTAGTGTGTATTTTATATTTTGAAATAATGACAGAAGCTAGAAACCAAAAACAAAAATTTTGGAATAAAATCCAGGAAGCAAGAATCTGCTAAGAAATTGAACTTTTCTTATGCAAATATGTAGAAGTGTCTAGTAATCCAAAAATCATTTTTCTCTGTTGTGCGTCATTACACGCCAACAGAGCACGAGTGAAAACAAAAGACTGTCGCAGACGTGCTTTTTTCTGAGTTGCTGTTGTTTTAAAAAAGATAATGTCTGACGTAGCAGTGCCGTGATTTGTCCTAACGCTTTTAGGAATGGAACATCCACACACGCGTAGACTTTAGACGCAGCCCGCGTCTTTGTTTTATTTTTTCTCCGTAACGGAAATTACTGTAATATTCTCTGAGAATTCACACCATTCGATTTAAAATTCTATTACAAATTTATTGGTGAAACGAGGGTTCGAATAAGAATTTATATACTTTTCCATTATTTAAAAACAAATCATTTCTCAGTTTTTATGATTCATTGAATAATTAGAGGTTTTCATCGTTCCGTCAAAATGATTTTTTTTTCAAGGATTACCAAGATTGAATTAAAATGGTAAAATCATAAAATAATAATTGTTTAAACAAATGATCCTTAAAAGAGTGATTCCAATGCATAAGTGCATTAATTTGAAAATTCTTCTGTAAAACATATTGCGTAAACAAGGAAGTTTAATGTAAACCGATTTAAAAAAAAACTATTTTGAAGGATTAAAGGTTCAGTTTTTTCATAAAATAAAAATTATTTGAACCGTATGTTTCAGAACTCTTCAGTATTCTGAATGAAAATTGAAGCTACTTATATTATTTTCCGAAGAAGAAAAGATTTTTAATTTGCATTTGTAATGTTTTCTTGATCTGAACTTTGATTTCAGATTTCAGAACATCGAACTTTGATGTTTCACGTCTCACAATATTTAACTTTCAGAACAACATTAATTATGTTACTCTTTTTTGGAGAAAGATGTTAATTCTACTGGAATTATTAAAACATTAACACAAGTTTGGCTATATGGCCAAGAGACAGAAAAGAAATTTTCACGATTCTATTAATTTTGTGAAGTGATTATGATGTCCTCTTAATTAATTAATTAAGCGCAGATAAATGTTTGAAGTGAGGTAACGGAATACTGAAGCAACCAACCTTCTATTGGCACTCAAGGTTGAATAATGGTGATTGGAAGTGGTTGAACTCCGGTCACTATTCTGTGAACTCGAAGTTCAACTTAAACTTGTGCAACAACTATATGTATGTCTTCCGCAGATGTTAGTTCAAAGACTGTGAAAGTTACAAAGCTATTTAGGTCACTCGATTTAGCTTGTAGCGCAGAGAAATCCTCGTTCAAAAATGCGCACCGCAATAGTAACTGTTCAGGTAAATTGAAAGGGTTTAAATTATTGAAACTCAAGAAGCTGTAAATGTAGTAACATAACAACGGTTTAAGTAAAAGACATTAATAAAGAAGGTGGTGTGAGCCACAGTAATCTTCGGTAACCTGTTATTAACGGACTGCTTGCGGTTGTTAGAATACGTGACTGAATTTAGAGTAGCAATATGAAACGTCAATTGTCCTATTAGCGATCTCTCGGAATAATAAAACTATTCGCATGGTATTCCAAAATGAGTTTTAATATGACACATAGAAGCAGTTTGTTTGTGAAAAGTAATCAAATAATTAATTAAATAAGCACTTTAATACACTAGTATTAAGTCGTTGGCCACACACAAAATAGAGAAAAAAATTTACTAATAAGAAGAGGAAACCAGGGTTTTTTAACGTGTAGTATAGAACAACAGGTATAATCCGTGTGAGTATTTGAGTATAATACCTTGAATTGTGGAATTAGAAAAACATTTTATTTGAAAATAACGTAATGGTAATATGTTACGAGATATGAATCTAATGTAATACGATTAGGAATAAAAATCTAGGAAAACTTCATATCCCAAATCATGTCAGGTGTAATATATCTTCTAGCGTATGTTAAATTGTAAATTGTCAAATTCGTAACTAATAACGAATCATTTTTGAACTACTTGTAGGGAATCGCTAAAGAAAGGTGAGTGATTAGCACGTTCCTATCATGAAAAAAAAAGTTGTTTGAGAAATTTCTCATAGCAGTACAGAAGAAAAAAAAGTGGTGCGTCAGAATACTTATAGAGTACGACAAAATCCTTAAAATCCTCCAGGAGGAAATCCTCATAATCTTTCTATTTTACTCGAACCTTGCAAATGTCGGTAAAATTGAGAAAGAAATTATTGATTATACCCCAGGGAAAGCTAAGAAGCAGCAGCCAAGAATCCTCGTGCGAACTCCATGTACTGTGTGTACATACAGCAGACGTCATCTCCGTGATCTCTAACCCTTAGCTACAAGCAGAATGACTCGGCTGCTTCATCCTAGCTTTGCCTGGGGTATAGGAACTAGTCTTTCTGATGGCAGCGCTTCGTATTGAAAACGGACCGCACAAGTGCCATGGACGGGTGCTGTTGACACCAGGGCAGCTGTCGAGTGCAGAATCAAAGCTCCTTCAAGGCTGGGGTGCTTGAGGAGCGGGGAAACGGGGGGTGGGGGGGAGGCAACAGCTGCACACGAAGGAGGTGTTCAAGGAACTGAGCAACATCGGGATCCCGTCGATGATATTCTCCAATGTTATAGAAGAAACATTGAAATTTTCTCTAATGAAAAACTATAACTTTCGAGTAATTGAAATATAAATCGTTTCATTTAATTATAACACTTCGTAACATGTAGAAATACTTTTAGTTACAAGTCCAGGAAAATAATTAAAAAAACAATTAATTCATTAAAATAATGGTTGTAAAATTAAATCGTTTATTAACAGTATCCGTGCAACTCAAGGAAAATAACCAGCCCCTCCGATGACTATGGTTTTAGCGTGCTAGCTCATCACCAAGCAATGACAGAAAAAAATTATAGCTCTTCACATTAATGTCCCAATTCATATGACTACTGAAAAGCGGACATTCCTTCTTCTATCCACCTCCTACCTAGTATCACAACTAACTATTACTATCCCCTCCGCGTAGGCCAAGTTGTTACTAAACCCAGTTAATCGGTTTACCAACTAACTCCTACCTCCCATCGTTCGATTTAGATAAGCTTCAAGAGCACGTTACATTTTCCATTTGCAAATAGTACAATAAAAATAAAATAATATAATTATAATAATTAACTCATAGAAATTGTGAAGAAACGATAATATTATAAGATAGTGAAGTTTAATATTTTTAAAACTGATATTACCTATCAAATTCTAAGAATATAAAGATGCGTTTAAAAATAAAATAAAATCGAAAACAATACTTTTGTATGAATGAGTTTAGTAGTTCTTTAAGGCCTATGGATGATGACCTCTAATAATTTCTAATGCAATACAAACCGTTAGAAAAGATTAATCTCCAAACATTTTTGAATCATTTGGTTTAATCCCTTATTTTATTAAAGAAAAGTTTCTTAAAGAACATAAATTATTCGTAATCTTTGATATGTACATAAACTATTATTACTTTCAATAAAACTCATTTCTCTTATCAACTTTTTAATTTATTTCATTTTATAAACAACAATAATTTAAATTCATTATTTTATTTCAGTACTTACGCGTTATAATTTCAAAAGTTATAGGTTAATTATTATAATCCATTAACAATTAACTCTTATTTATGATCGATCCTATAGAAGTAAGCCCCCATAGGATCACGTCATCATAGTAATATTATTGTGGTATTAATTTTATGGGCTCTAATGACCTTCGATGTTGACGAGCCCTAAAGCCCCACAAAAAAAAAAAAAAGGTATTAATTTTAAAAAAATTAATGGATACAAAAATTATTAATTAGTTTTTAAATTTTCGAAAAGGTTTTTTACAATTCAGCAGTCATTTCTATAATATTTACACAGATTCATAATTAAATTGTTGTTGTACTACAATTTTTTTTAAATTGAGGCAAAATTACAAAACATTGTGAATGAGCTGAAATTATGGAATTTTTCAGATATATGATTTACGCAAGATTTGATGAAACTTTGTTTTATTGAAGAGGAAACTCAAGTTTGCCTGCAGGTTTTGTTCCGGAAAATTCATAAATATTTCTGAAATTTTTCATTGAAATGAAGTGAAATCCCAATTACAATAGATTAAATTTAAAAAAAACATTTAATCCCTTTAAAATAGGAATTTAAAAAAGTATTTCATATTACAATACTAATACATCCCGACTTAAAAATTAGTTTTGGCCTTTGGTAGCATTTTACCCCTTTGTTGATGAACTGCTTTAAATTTTACTATTACAAAAAAGTATATTTCTCACAAACACTAACCTTTTCCCGACTTTTACGTCGAAAGAAAAAAAAAGTAATTCAATGTTCACGACTATAATCCACCATGTTTTCCACAAAATATTTTCAAAGGTAGCGAATAATATTTCTTACCAACTACGCGCTATTGTTTCAATAATTATGAAATACGCCAAGAAGTCTTTGTTCAGCTTTCGCAAACTCTTGTTGTAGCAACGCTTCCACTTCGATATTATTCATGGTGAAATGTTCGCTTGTTATGAAAATGAAAAAAAATGACGGGACTTATTCCCTTTGTCTCTTCAAAACGACGGTACGCATTTATTGAATCAAATTACTTGGACATCGGAACTTCGTTCAATTTTCGTTTGGGATGTGACAGCTTAATATTTCGTGAGTGTGACAATTACGTAATAATGACAGAAAAAACTAATAACAAATGTCACTATATTGGTTAAATGTTATATGTTCTCACTGGCTTATTCTTAATTACTACGTCGCAAAATTATTTAACCCTCTGATGAGCTCACCGCCACACTGAGTTCAATCAATGATTTTGGGATGATTCTGGGAACTATGTGAGCTGCTTCTCCTAAGTATGTGTTGTCGACTATATTACCTCTACGTTGCACCAAAAAACCAATTCTTTTCTTCGATGTTAGTCTTATTTGCTTATTATTTGCTCTTTGCTTATTATTTGCTCTTTGAAAAGTGAGGCGAGGGTAATGCCACACAGTGATGCATGCACGCATCCACGTTTTTCACATCACTTGTTACGTACTCTTTGCGATGTTATTTACATATTCTTTCTCATTTTATTCATCATTTTCACACTTCCTTATCTACCTAATTTTTCCTATTAGATTTGTAGTAAATGAGTCTACTCTTTGATATTCTGTGTTATTTACGTTTATTACCATTTTTCAGTTTTGTATCTGTAAAAGAGTTAAATTATAAAACTTTTTACGGTAAGAGATTATTCTTTGAACTGTTTTATAATATAACTGACAAAATGAGGACTATTTTGTTTCCTCTCAGCTCAATTCTGAGCTGACTTTTGTTGCTAAATTAGGTTACTATCCCCTGTCAATATTGTGTAAAGAATGTGAATATTGTGAAATAGTGTAAATTACATAGTGAAAAGAATGAACAATCTTAATATGTAACTTGTTCATACTGTTTTGAGACCGCAACTATTCGTCGTTCCCAGTAAGTTTGATACTTAAATTTTTGTATGTTCCTCAACCCTGTTTCAAAATTATTTCCTAATTCTACATCACCTGATTTCATATTCAAAATTTTTGATAAAAGTTTTTTAAATATAATATACATATTAAATGTTAGAGTTATCCAACTATGTACAATTTTGATTTGGGAAATGGAAATAAAATTTTAGTCTACGCTGGTCGCACTCAGAGCAGCACGCGCCCATTCGCTGACCTGTAAAAGGAGCGCCCACCGGAGAGTTAAATTATATTTATTGATTCTTCAATAAAACTAATTTTTGAAATATCGCAGCAGCAAGTAAGAATTAATTAATTGTGGGTAATATAATTTCTCATAGTAAATTACATTTATTGTCAAAATAGCAGTACAAACTGCGTTGTACTTAGTACTACTAACTAGTAACTAGCTGTTCTAGTATCATTTAATTCACTACACTTATTTGTTACAGAATTTCTCACCCCCAACGCATTCAAACTAGAAACAATCTTCTTAAGAAGAGGGAAATGAAAACGAATTGTAACTTATTCGAAATAGCCATGCAAGTGATATTTCTTTGCATCTTGTCAGTGGCTTACTCGACAACACATTACCTTCTAAAAGGACCCATTCAAAGCGAGAACAGTTCCACCAATAGAACTAGTACCTCGGTTCCTTCTACTGGGGTTAGTGAGATAACTATTGTATAACGCAGAAATTTTAATTTAAAAATATCTCTTAATGTTTTAATTCCTTAAACAGTTAGTTCCTCGAATTAGCGCCGATATATTGTCAGGAGTGCATTTCCTCGGTAGACGAGCGAGTGAGGGACTGAGTGATTCATCAAAACTATTGGAGAAAGACTTTTTCATAATGTTGCATATTATAGATAGATGTATATTATAGATACACAATAGAAGAATGTTTTGGATTTTTTTAAAGAGTGAAATAGGGAAAAATTTGGTTATTCGAATAATCACTTTATTTTATCAACCGATTAATATATTTCCTTTGTTTTTGTGTGTAAATATTGCTTATTTAAATACCCGAAATTTGGATTTTGGGGTTTTACGATATTTTATTACTAAATGATACAGAGAACCGGAGATCTTTTCGTGTTTTCGTCGTTCGCGCTATGATATAATTTACACTTTATCTCTCGAATTAATTTATGTATTTTTTGTACATAAATGTTACTAAATTGAAACTCTAAAAATCAATCAATTTTTGACGTTTCACGTTTAAAATAGTGAAAAAGGATATAATTATTTGGTGCGTTGCCATGACAGTGATGTTAATCATCACACAATTATTTAAGAAAGAAATTTGAAATTGGGAGAATCTTTTAATTGTATTGAAGAAATCCTCCGAAAAATAATTTTTTAGTTATTTGAAAGGGGTGATTTGAATATTTGTTTTTCTTATAATTCAGGAACTAATTGAGATACGTTATCGGTTTTTATATGAAAATGTTGTTAATCTAAAAGCGGGTTTTTGAGTTCTTCCATATTTAGATGTTTATGGGTGCAGTGGAGAAGACATTTTCGCGAGTTAGTCGTCAGCGATAACGATCCACTACTTTCGCTATATTTAATTAATTGAGATATTACTTCGGTGTGTCTACAGGGTCAACAAAATAAATCTGGCCCCGAAAACATTATAAGACTGACACGAAATTGACCCTTGTTATGAACAGAGGAAATGACGATCGCAGAAAATGCTGGAAATGGTTACCATTAACGTCGATGCAGCGCTGTGCTCTATGTATCAAAGTTTGAGTGAAACACGCGAGGCAGCTCTGATTGAGAGATAGAAGCAACATCATTTTCAATGTATTGCTGTAGCTCTCCCGGGGTGTGAGGATTATTTAAGTTCACCAGTTGTTTTCCTGATACATGATAAATTTCCTTTTCAATAATTTTAGCTTGTATATTCTCACCTAGTTCTGGGGCAGAGATCTTTCCTCGTTGCAAATTCTGCGGAATAATTTTAATGATATAAACTATTTGATATGACTATTCTCTCTGTTGTTTCATAATCATGACTGTGCGTGCTGTGATCATGCCCCACTTATTTCCGTTTGCAATTTACACAGGTTCTTGGCTCTAATTGTTTACTACATACTCCATACCGATATCCGGCATCCCCAGAAAGCGCACAGATGTCTGCTTTTTTTCTACTCACAAGTACCACATGGTCAAAACGGTGGCACTTATGGCATCGCAGCGTCATAGTATCCTCTGTAATTCTTAAACTATAGATGTCAATACACATGTATACATGTCCATGTCCATACACGACCGTCCTTGTTTCATTATTCTCTTAAATATTGCTGGGTCTAACACCATGACCCATTTTTTTCCAGAACCGTTGCGCAATATCTCCTTATATATCACCTACGCTCCCTGTTAACATTTTTATTTTTCCTCATCGTGTACAAAATTTCTATCCATCGTCTATTTATAAAAATCAGTTTCATTTTTCGGACCTGTATTCTTATTCTTGGTCACTGCTTCTCAAAAGTCAGGTTTCCACATAGTACCTCTTACAATTTCCTCCAATCTTCTTTATCTGGTAACACAATCAACATATCCTTTGACCCTGTTTCCCACATCGCTTGTATTTTTACAAACATATTTTCTGCTGTTAAGGTACCGCGCACGGCATCACGGCATACCGTGTCCCACATATAGGCTGTTATTACATGAGGAAAAGCTTACTTCAGGCAGTGTCCTTTTGAAAAACAAGAATCACAACAAAAACATCCGTGCAAAGTCGGGTAGAGTTAACTTACTATAAATGACTTAAAAGTAGCAAATTATTATGAGCTTTGCCATGAAAAAATCTCACTCAACCTACCAATTTAAAAAGCTATTAATTGAAAAGTGCTTTAATCATACTAAAATATAATGTCATTTGCTTTTTTCAGATACGTTTTGGTAGGCCTATATTTACACGATTTGGTTTGAATAGTTGTAATGAAACCTCCTGGTATGCTGCCGGTATGGATACCAAAATAATGCGAATTCTGGCTCAAAATTTCAACATTAATAAGAATTGTAAAGAATATAGCAATGATNTATATATATATATATATATATATATATATATATATATATACTTTGGATTCTCAAAGAATTAATCTTTGGATTCTCAATCTACTACACATCTTAAAATATTTGTCTTATTTTCAACGAACGAGAGAGGTGTTTACTGATTTGGTTGAGTCTCTTCAACGTAGTTATGATCAACGTTGTTGCAGCATGTTTCATAAGCCTTTGGACTAAACCGAAGTACAACGCCGAAATAGATACCATCGATGAAATAAACACATTAGCTGACGAAATATACAGCTCGCCTGGAATGGCAGACCTCCTTCACCAATACAAGGACCTTTCAAGAGTTAATTTCGAAAGTATTTAGAACCAACGATTTCTTCAGAAGTGGGCAATGACAAGCAAGGAGACAATGTTTGCTCTAGACCCCGAGGATTTTTAAATTATGATTTATTGGTCATTTGATATGTTAGGTTTCAAGTACCACATTGCCAAGGAATGTTTACTGAAGCCTTCATATCCAGCGTTTCCAGTGAGAAAAGGTTCACCAATGACTCACAAAATTGATAAAGCTGTGCAGATTTTGGTAGAAGCCGATTCACTGAAAGGTTAAACNATATATATATATATATATATATATCAGCAGGAAACTTCCATTTTACAAAACTCTCACTGAAACATTTGCAAGAGCCATTTTTAGCTTTGTGTATACGATTATTTCTTTCATTCATGACGCTTTTATTTGAGAAATTTTGAATATAGTATAGGCTCACTAAGTTTCTGAAAATTAATGTATTACGAGTTAATGTGTATTCATTTATGTATTTTTATTCTTGTCTTTGTAAGTGTTTTAATTAAACAGCATTTAGAGGATGTAGGAAGATTTGCTAAACAGTTGCATCCTCAATGCAATGTGCTTGTTTCCTAACGATAAAGAAATTGATCTGAATTAATGCCAATATCGTTGTGGCGATCAAGGTTCGTTACGTCATACCATAGACTTACATATACATAGATCCAACACCCTTATGCGCCGGTTGTCCGCAGGGGAAAACGATGAGAGAAGTCTCTCTCACACACACTCATCACACTCCCTCTTACACATTAGGAGTGGAAACTCGATTCCCCTCACCGACTACTAACTGCTGCTCCAAAGTCGTTGCACAGTAACACCTTACCCCCTTCAAGCGGATGTGCGAGCGAGAGGGCGAAATCTCTCAGTATCTTCTGTCTTCTGTTATCAAAGACAATCTGCAGCAGAGACTGTTGCCTCTATTTATATTTAACTCTATGCGCCACACAGAATAACTTCATGCATTACAAGGCGTCAATATCTGCATTACTGCATCTACTGTAACATTTTCCTTTTTCTAGTTAGAAATGTTTTTTTAAATAATTCAATTCAAAATGAATAATAGTTTCTTTGAACATCTAAATTGTAAAAATATATATTTACGAATATTTCAGTCAAAGATTCATTTATTTCGATGTTACGGTCCCTCAAATGCGAAAGAAGTTGAAACAAAGGATGATGCCAAGGCATAATAATTATAAAACTTTGCCGGAATTCATATAACTTCAATGTGTGGGTCCTATATCAATCATGTTACTTAACACAATAAGACATTCTAAAACACAAAAATATAAATCATTAAACACAATAAGACACAAAATCCACCCTCTAGAACCCACGCTCTACCACTCTGCGGGATCGTGGGAGTGAATACCGCCGCTGTCGGTTCCTTCTGGCGAGACGTAAGCACAAATCACCCAGATAGATTCCGCGGTTGGTTTTTCTTTTGCATTTGAAGAGGTTGACTCAATCCCAACCTCCAACCAAGCTGGTTTTCTCGAATCATTTAATGAAGAAATCTGGCTGAGGTTTGGTTACCCTCGTATATTTAGAAAAGTGGATGTAAAGTCAATTGCTTTTAAACAAATTACCAAATTTTGCTTTGAAATCATTATTTGTGGCAAAATATCAACCATAATTTTCTTTTTTTTAACATTAGGGATATGTCGATTATAAAATCTAAAATCCACAATTGTTACCTCCATTTCACATTTGATTCCGATTTCTTTAAACAGTTTCTATATTCCATCATCATTCCTACATATGAAATAAGTTATGCATATTTGGTGTCGGCACATTTTTACACTGTTCGGAATATTTTGTTTTATTGTTAATGATTTAATTCTTTTTGTGTCAATATCATTGGTTGTAAATACCTATCAACCTGTTTTTAATGCAATGAGTTCAACAAGAAAATAAAATATATATATATATACCCCAAAATCTATCTCATTATTGCTTTCCTTTTCCCATCTATCTTACAGTTCTTCTTCTCTTAAATTATTGACCTTTATATTCCATTCAATTTCAGCAGTAGTAAAGAACAAATAAGTCCTTCAGCACAATTAAGAATTTATCTTTACAATTTATTTTCGCGAACATAAACTACGTTTGTTTTAAAAATTACACCAAACATACAAAATGGGTATTATATAACAAGACAATATTGTGAAAGAAGAATATGCCATAGCAAAAACAATTCGAGAATTGCGATGAATCAAGAATCAAAATCCGTTCATCCCTAGATAAAAATATATTATAATTAAATCACTATGTAATATAAACATATAACAATATACTCTGTATTATAAAGAAAATTTAATTGGGACAAAAAATATAGAACGTATAGGAAACGAAAATTAAAAGACAGTGTGAGGATGAAGAAAAGAGGAAAAATAAATTTCCCTCAATTAATTTAATTTATCGTACTGCACATAGGAGATCACCCCATCCACCCATCATTAAAAGGACTATAAAAATATGTGTAAACGAGAAGAGATGATGGGCATATTACAGGTTACCACATCGTACAGTCGAATTAAACCACCTACCGCGATTGGACATAACGTGGAATTGTGCAGAAACATTTCCCTGGTATATAAGATGTATTAGATTATCTACTACAGATAAAAGTTCGTAAGCTTTCCAAAGACATATGAGAAATCCAGTATCCATGCATCCACTAAAAGATAATTCAAGTCTCGCCCGAAGAAACAAGGTAAAACTGAGTTGATAGTTAAGAACTTTAACGCAACTTTACAAAATGCCCTATGAAAATATAATAAATAAGCCACTACGGATTTAGTTACCACAATATTATGTAATAGAAATTCTTCCAGAACACACTAGAGTTTATTTTTAATTGTGGAGGCGTTACAGGATGGAAGTTCACATTCGATTAAAACACGAGTTAAACACTATTTCAGAAGATAACTTTATGTCATAGACAACACTGATGCTCGAAAGTCTGTTTTTCAACTGTTAGATCACTTAACTGTCAAAACGAGATTAAATTTATTCGAAAACACAGCCGATGTTCATTCACCATCCAAAGTGAGCTCCTAACCTCCACCCTGGCGGTGCGGTCTGTATTTCTAGGATTCACCACAAGATGGCGTCACTAACTCTATTGACAGCTGAGGTCTAAGATAAGTCAAGGAACTAAATCGCGGGAACTTCTTATGAAGATGAACCTGTATTATTGAGTCGGCGCAGAGGAGCGGTGCATACTCGCCAGTACATAAGGATCAGAGCCTTGTAGATGACCATCCTAGAATGCCCAGAAATGGACCTGTGTACAGTCAGCGGCACCCATTTCTAGAACCAAAATGAAAACTATCCTATAATTTTGGGCTAATTTTGTATCACATTTAAAAATTTTGGGCTAACACGGAAAGCACTAAAACGAGTATCGCTATAAGTGACTATACGTCTCTTTATACACCACCTCGTACGTATTATCACTTTAGAAAAATTATTCGTACTTTTGACTCGATAACTATAAATAATATGTTAAAAGCTTGACATCCTAGTGATTTTAATTTACGAGTATATTGCACGGGTTTCAAGTCAAAATGATATGTAATTTTTGGATTGATTGTGTTTTAGATGTTCTTGTTTCAGTACGTTATGGTATAGCTCAAAAATGTTTAATTGCAATATAAAGGAAAATTGTACAAGAATAATATCATGTTAAATCCTTGATTTCCAAGCATTTTTAGTTTACGAGTAAATTATATAGGTTTCGAGACGTATAAATTGTTTAGTGTGATCGTTTCTTAGAGCTGCGTGATAGTGTCTTCGAAACTAGCCCAAAAGTCTAAACTGCAATACTGAAGTGCAATGATACAAGAATATTGTCATGTTAAAAGCTGAGCTTACTGGCGTTTTTAGTTTTCGTGTAAATTGAATGTATTTCCAGTCCATGTTAAGTACAATTTACTGTTTTTAGTTATCTTAAATAAGTTATCGGTTTTTGGAATGACTCGATTCAGTGTTTTATGATCTTGCCAAAATTCTAAACTGTGAGTCAATATAAGTTAATAGAAGCGGAATGTCATATTAAAAGTTTGAAAGCTTTTCGTTTTAAGTCAAAAAGTAAATAATGTGCGTTTCTACTTTCATATTGAGTGTAGTTTACATATATTTGCCTTGTGTTTCAAGTACTCATTTTTATTTCTTCGAAATTTCGAAGAAGTTTTTAAACCTAAACGATATACAGGACGTGAAACTTTACTCGACAAAACAAAATATTACGAAAAAATGCCTACTATGAATAGATTGCCCGTCACATAAACATAACAAATATTATTATTACAAATGTGGCATCTACTGGGAGGGGGGGTGTATACGTCCTCCCTCACGGTTAAAGTGATTTTCGGGCGAAAGATAAGATCAATTTCGATTTTTTTTTAAATTTATTTATTAACGAGGATCAGCAGTGATCTGCTTTACTAGGTTTTTTGAAATACATAATGTACATATTTACACAACAAAATACATATAAAAACACATTTAAATTTAAATTTAAAATTACAATTTACAAGTATACATGAGACATTAAGGGCATTAGTGTGAGGAAATCTAATGAGACACCTCCAGATTATAATTAATTTTTACTATAATCTTTAATTTTGCAAAAGATTAACTTATTGAGTGTAATGTAATTTTTGTAATTTAGGATAGTTTGAATGTGTCTTTTGGATATCGGGATTTGATCCTACTATTTATTCTTAAGGACTTTCCTAAATTAAATGTATAGGATGGAGGAGAATTCGGAATACTGGAGTAGAATGTTACTGCTAATTTACTAATGTGTTCTCTCAACGGTTTTATGTTTAATTCTCTATGGATTTGTTTATTGGTTACGAACCAAGGGGCCTTCAGCGCACATCTTAAGGTTTTGTTTTGGATGACTTGTTTCTTGAAAGATATTTCTGCTGCCCCTTCCCATATTGGACAGGCATAAGTCAAAGAAGGACGTATGATGGCTTTGAATATGGATAACACCGTGTCTGTTCTCAGAGATGAGTTTCTATTTAATAATGGGCATAATTTAGATAGTTTTTTTCTTAACCGTTAATGCAATGGCATTTATATGTGCTTTCCAGGTTAATTTTGTGTCTAAATGTATACCTAAGTATTTTATGTGAGTGTTTGAATCGACCCAGGGTATTTCCTCGTTATCAATTTTTAAGGACATTAACTTAGGAATGTTTCACAGTGAAAATATTTTTGCTTGAGATTTCGTGGGGTTTAGAGCTAATCTCCATTTATCTGTCCATTCTACGAAGGTAAGTACGTCATCCTCGAGAATGGTCTTCCCAGTGAATGTATTGTTAGTTGATAAAAATAGTGATGTATCATCGGCAAAAAGGGCTATTTCCGAGTTTACTAATTTGGGACGTATATATGGAAAAAATTAGAGGGGAGAGGGCGGAGCCTTGAGGCACTCCGGTATTTTGTGGCTTAGATTGAGAGCCGTTTACCCATACTGTGAAAGTTCTATTTGTTAAAAAACTTTTAACTATATTCTGTATGTACCTGGTTACTCCTAGCAGTCTCATTTTATAGAGTAAGCCCTCATGACAGATCCTATCGAAGGCTTGTGATATGTCTAAGAAAACAGTTAGGGAGTATTGCTTAGACTCTAAGGATCTGGCAATGAACTCAGTTGATCTGAGAACTTGGTGAGTGATCGAATGCCCTTCTCGGAATCCGAATTGCTCGGACGAGATAGCATGCGTTTCGGTTAAGAATTTATTAAGTCTTTTCTTTAGAAGTTTTTCAAATATTTTACTGATTGAGGGAAGAAGTGATATTGGTCTGTAACTTTTTGGAAAACTTTGATATTTTCCTGGTTTGCGTATTGGTATTAACTCTGCATGTTTCCAGGTTGTGGGAAGGTAACCTATTCTTAGTGCTGCATTGAATACTGCGCAAATATATGTGATTGCTTTCTTCGGCATTTCTTTTAAGATTTTGTTTGTAATTTGATCATAGCCAGCAGATTTGTTCAGGCCGAGGGCTTTTATTTTTTGCTTTATTTCTTTGGGAGAAATGAATTTTATTGGAAAATCCGCAGTGATTTCGGTTTTTCGTATTTCTTCAAGGATGTTGTCGTCAAATTTCATTAATTTAATTGGACTATTAGTAAAAGAAGATGCAAAGTGAGTTGATAATAATTCTGCTTTAATAATATCAGTCTCTGCCATACTTATTTGATCCGTTAATGGCGTTATGTTTTGTTTTTCACGAGTTAAGCTTTTCACTGCTATCCATTGCGCTCGAGAGGCAGGATGAATTTGGCCCAGAGAGGATTGAAAATTTTTATACCGGAATGTTTCTAGATGTTCGTGAATTAGTCTCCCTAGTCTGTTGATACTTCTTTTAGTTTCTTCTGAGCGGTATTTTTGCCATTGTCGTCTAAGGAGCCTTTTCTTTTTTATTAGGTTTTGTATAAAGACTGGTATTTGTTTATTTTTCATTTTGAAGTCGCGATTTGTTGTTAAGTACGAGTTACTTATAGAATCTTCAGTTGTTGATGTCAGAATGGTTATTGAGATGTCAATTGTTTCACTAGTGACTAGATGGGTGGGTATGTTCAATAAGTTTGTCATTAGTGTACAGAATTTTTCCCAATTTACTGTTCCCTTAATCATTTGAGACCTATGTGGCTTGGGTAGAATTTTTGCGTTAGATGTGATTATAACTGGCGTATGATCAGAATTTAATTCTGTAGGATGTGTTGAAATAGTTGTCCATTAAAGTTTTTTGAAAGCACTAAGTCCAATATATCAGGATTGAATTTCTTGTTATATGGGTAATTAGTTGGTGAGTTTGGATAATGTATTAAGATATTATGTGTCGCTGTTAGTACTTTCAGTTTTTTGCCTGCTTTATTGGTTGATTTACAACCCCTAGCTGGTGTGTTTTGCATTGAGATCCTCACATACTAGTACAGGGTTTTGGCTCGATAGATGCGGTAGTATATTATTTTCGTTAAATTGTTTGCTAGGGGGTCTGTAAATACATTTGATAGTTTTATTCAGTGCATTTTCCTGTTTTACAGTTATTCCTATAGCTTCTACTTAAGTATTTGAAAAAATTTGAACTTGATAATGTAAGGAAGAGCGAATTATAATAGCTAAACCTCCGCAAGGGTTAGTGCTTAGTCTATCTTTTCGATAAATATTATAGCCTGCTATTTTGAACTTGTTTGAGGCATTTAGATATGTTTCTGACACACATGCTATATCAATGTTATAATATTTTATGAAGTGTGTGAATTCTTCTTTCTATCTTATTAGACAATTTGCATTCCAGTTTAATCAAATAAAATTTGTTTTATTTGAAAACATTTCCCGCTATTAGGGGTAGGATTGCTTGAATAGTGGATTGTATTATTGTTTGGTTCTTGGGCATAATTTCTTTTATGACTTCTGTAATGATTTCTCTAACTAAATCTTCCTTGTTTAGTGTCATAGCGCTTGAGTAATTTGACGTTTTGCCTTTGGTAGCTATCTGAGCGTACGAGGTATCACTGCGGTAAGGTGGCCTCGCTTGGCGGTCGTCTGGTAATGAAGGGAATTCAGATGTAAAGTTGAGAGGTTTAGAACTAATGGTGTTAGGTTTTGTGTGCTTAGGGAAATTTCGAAATGATAACCGTCCATTTTTATTACTGATTCAGTTTTGCCCTGAATATCCAAGTTAGTTTTATCTGAAACATTTTTTTTCGATTCACGATATATGGCACTGTAACCAAAGAAAATATATTAATTTCGGATAATTCTGACAAAAACACGACTCGGATCAATTGAGAAGTTAATTTACAAAAAATTCTTCTGTTTTTTTGAAATACTTACCCAATACGTATTTTCTTGGCATGGTGCGTTGCATTAAGCATGAATTCAAGAAGTTCAAATTTTTACTACATGGTCTTAGAAGTTTTCTTTTTTCTTCAGGCTAATTGTCTTCTATAAATTTATTCCTGTGTTATATTGAACGTTTGTCCGACTAAGAATTGGTCTATAGGTGTGAAGACACAAAATAGAAAAAAGAGAAAAATTTGGAATTTTTGGTCCTTGCTCGATTTGAAAATTGGTTCAAACTAAAAAAATATTCCAAATAAAACCGCATGTTTTTTGCTGGTTTCTCTCCATAGCTCTTACTCATACTTAGTACTTCGGGGACGGGGTTCTCATTAAAATTTGAATTTTAATAATTCACGCTGCACTGAACCCAACCAACTAGTGAAGTGCATAATGGGGAAGTATTTTAGATAGGGGTGTTTTTTTAATAACAATGCAACGAAACAAGACAGGTTTTGGCAGAAAAACACGGAATAAAACAATTTCGTCGATTACAGCACCTCCTATCATGAATCGTTATAAAAATGTTTCGGTTAAAAATTAATTTTTTTTTTCATTTAGAATGTGAATCTGCATAATGAAAAATGGCGGATCCTATTTAAGATTGTTTTACTCCTAGTCAGTCGAAAGGAGTGTGGAGAGTAATTTACACTCAGGTGGATGTCACTTTGTAATATTAACTTTTATTCTGAAAATGCGGAAAATGCGTTTGTCAAGTTAAAATAAGAACCGTGTGCATCAAAAACGTTTAAAACATACGTTTAAATATATTACACACACATATAGAAAATAAGATAGACGCAAGAGTGATGATATTTGTATTGTTGTATACACACAATATATATTCTTGTATACATTCCCTCCAGAAACATGAAGTGCGTACTTTAGGTTGGTATTCAACAAACCCGTATGAATTTTGTGTCGAAAAATAACCCATATGAAAAAGACGATTGGGGGCACTAGAAATTGTATTCTGTGGTGAATATATTGTTCAGCTAATGCAAACGATAATTATTCTCCCTTCACGTTTATATCATAGGACATAGATTATTCTATAATATTCGATACAGCTGCTTTGATAGAAAGGGGTGCCAGGATCAATCAAATTTTACAGATATCTTGCCGAAGGCTACAAGTTCTTGGAATTGACAGTATTACACAAATGTCTGCTGTGCAGTTGAGAAGTAAATGGGGCACCCACACATCTTCAATTTTGTTTTCAAAATACGGTTATTTCAAGATTTTATGTTTAACGTTACTTTTAACAGTACAAATAAATAAAAAAGTTCGGATATTATTAATGAAAATATTTAAAAAGCAAAGAAATTTCTTCCAAAATTTTAATTTAGGATTCTAGGATGTCGTTGAATGTTAAATATTACATCAAAAAATAGAACATTCATTTTCTACTCCCAAGGATCCTAACTTTATCGTGTGTTATGGTAAAACTAATAAATGTAATAAAAAATATATGTGCTAAATAAGAAGAAATGCTTTTTCTTTCAAGTAATTGGATAGTATCTGTAAACAATTTACTCCATATAAAATGTCAATTTAACAAAAATAGTTTTGAAGCAATTTTAGATCATGTTTTGATTCCTTAAGATGCTATGGCTTCCTCTCCTCAAAATGCACATTCTTTTCTCTAGTTTTAATTCTTTCTCCCTTCTGAACCCCATATCTGCTCCTCAGGAGACATCTGCAAAACACACAAAGATTGAAGGATCTACCTGGCAAAACCCAAACGATCCAGCAAACGTCGCCCCAGCGAAATTCATACATGTAAAATATTTTCTGTAGCCAACGTAGCGAAAGACTTTACGAGTGCCCGATTCGGCTTCCTTACTTTCATTTATTACACGTATTTTTTATGAAAAAGCAAATGCGTAATATTTCTTTCGATTTACGTTAATCTTTTTCATTTAATTTCGTGTGTATACCATCACAAGGAATTGGTAATAAAGTATGCATATTTACTAATTCTTACATAAATTTGTTTTCCACAATTTTCCATTATTCTTCTTTTATACGGAAACATGCGTATTACTATTTTTTCTCGCCACTGAATAACTGAAGAAAACTGTTATACAGGTAATCACGACACCTTAAATCACGTATTATAAATATTGATCCAGAGAGATATAAGTTGTATGTGTATGATTTTGATTGAGAAATTTCATTTAAATTAATTTATTGTTCTTCACGTTGTTATACGCAGTTTGTAACTGCTTTTTTGACAAAGTTTATTATTATTATTATTAATATTATTATTATCATTAGTTTCCTGATTATGGTCCATTGTGGGAGTCGAAACGTTGTTAAGTTTCTTTAGTTGATAATAAATCGAATATGTGAAAATAGGTCGTTTCATTCAATGAAAACTGAAGTAATATTGTTGTTAAACACAAAGATTTAAGAAAAACAAAGACCCAACTCAAAAATTTTAATTTATTTTCCTTCTTTTCTTTGTTATCGCGCTTTTTTGCAATGTCATCTCAAAACCTTACCGCTCGCATCCCTCTAATAATATTCCTCCACAAACATTTCGACTCTTTCCGAGCTCATTTTCACTCTTAATCTCCCCTTTCTGCTCGAAAGTTGCTCTTATCAAAAGCTCTCTATCCCTCTAATCTCCTATATCCTTTTTATTAACACTCACTTCATTCCCCATCGTCCAATCTCCCCTCTCACTTGTGCACAACGCGTTCTATTTTAATCTTCACTCTGTCATGAATCAACTCCATCGCATGAGAACTTTCCTTATCCCTTTCGCTGTCACCCTTCCTGCCTTAAGATAGTCTCCTTTCTCTCCAACCTTCACCTTCCTCTTCGTAATCCCTTGCCTCCCTTCATCAAAGACGTGACGCGCGACTGAAAATGTTAAAAGGATTCTCGCGAGTATGTGAGTCGGCATCACATCGCACGCCAAGATGAACGAAGTCCTTTGCAGATGGGCTTCAAACTTCTGCGTCTCCAATTTTTCCACACAAAAGCAGCTGCTATTTTTCCTTGCGCACGTCAGGACTTTTTTCCAGGTTCTTTTTCCGTCGTGAAAATAGTGGTGTGGTTGGAAGTGAATGAGTGATGTGGAATAGGAAAGGTGTCTTGACATTAGGTTAGACGAAAATATTCAAAATTGTTTTAAATATTTTACTGGATTTACCAGTTCTATTGACTATGAGTGTACTTAATTGCATTACTTCATTGTATCAAGGTCTATGTTTCGTATTATTTAGAAACTTAAAAGTCTGAAGTTCTGAACATGAAATGAAGTTAATTTTATCTTCACAAAAAATTCTTCTTTTTTCTTTTTTTACCAGAAATAAACGATGTATTCGAAGTGTGCTATCGAGATGCTGGTCGCATACCAGAGAAGCAGTTAATTTCTTATTCAAAAGAAAGTTCAGTTATGAATCCGATGCGAAACACATTGTCTCATAAAATATCTGTTCAGACATTTGGATATCGCAACATGAAACGAGTGAACAATCTGTAGACCATATGTTCTTTGTGCCTATTGAGTGACATCTCTCGATCGTTGAGCTTCCATGAACAATTTCTTCAAACCTCATAGGTCCATTCAAAATTTACGCCTTTGAGATAAAAAAAGGGGGGGGGAATAAAATGGTTGGACATAGTACTACCTAATCAACAAACAGACTCATTAATTAATTATCCTGGAATCCAGGAGGCAGCATTTCCCCGCCAGAACAATCTACAGTAAATTGACATTACTTGCTATCCAATAGCACTACGCACGATCAATATATTGTCACACCATCGATCGACCGATAGCTCTCGCCGACAGCGCGCAACTACAAGCAAGTTACGAACTAGCAACCGCTCTCACTTGTAATCAGCCACCCGAGCAGTCAACATCCCGCCTCACTTGTCATAAGTCTCTCGACGGGTCATCACATCACCTCATCACTCCTCATCTAGCAGCCACAACATGTGGACACTCTCTGCAGAACGTATCCGAGGAGTCAACATAAAATGTGTCATAGTACAATCATCATTCGGCACGCCGACTACTTCCCTTTTTCAGATTCTACCAGGAGACAGCAGAGGGAATTATTTGCAACCAGCAACAACAACGGCCATACATCACGAGATAATCTCTAGGTTAAATCGTCCTCGACCTCAACTGCATCAACTCAAAATCATCAAATCGACACCAACCCAACGCCATCCAAGCTGACTCTTTCAAGAAACGGATTTCAAAAAACGCCTCACCTGAACTTCCAGTTTGGTATTTTTGTATCACCTCATTTTTCATGCTTTATATTGTTACTTGCAATGTTTCGTGTCATTAAATTGTTTTGTTGGCATATCCAGTGTTCAACCACACCTTATCTACTTGATTTTTTGGTCCTTCGAACCCCATCACCTCACCCTAGACGTACAAGCAATTACCCCTCAAATTCTGTACTATATTCTATTGAATAAATACCACCTGTACCGTCAACACCACTCCCTGAATTTTCTTTTGGCGAGTGGCGATTCCACAGATAACAAACTGCTTGAAGATGTTCTACATCCGACACTTCACATTGCGCAACTTGGTTATGTGAGATCCAATTCATAAAACTTTAGTTTTATCTCTCAATATCTTTCAACAATTACAATTAGAATTCTTTAACTGTAATTAATATTCAGTATTTTTTTATTTTTCATTTATTTGATCATTGATCTGGTCCCCCTATCTGCGTGTCGTTCCAATGATTTCACATACCACATTTCTCATATTGACTGTTTTCTCTATTGACCCTGTTTCCTCCTTTCTCGTTGCTTTCATGTAACGATACTCAGCCGCATTATCTTCAAATATTAATAATACGTTTTCTGTCCGTAACTCGCGGAGGCCGCTTTTCTTCTATGCCTCATGTAAATTAACTGTCACTATTATCATTTCTAGTTGTAATCTCAATTCATCAGGAATTGGTCCCATGGATTGAAAAGGAAAGTATGTGTTGTGTATTTTTCTCGATATAAGAGGTGCGCGATGGGATGTGATATAGAGTACATTGCGTTCAATGAATATTCCATGTCATCTTTTAGAATTATTACAGTCAAATTTAAGTGATTGCAGTATGCATTTAAAAATAGGTAATACACGCATTGTACGAAAAATGTGGAAGAGGTGTCCCGAAGGCTCAGCAAGTGGGTCAATACTATGGAACGTAGTGGTGAATAATCTGTGGGTGGATTTGTGGCAGAACAATCTACAGGTCGTAGCGAATGCGGACGACTTGGTAGTGGAGATAGAAGGGGAGAGTCGGCGAGAGTTAGAGAGAAATTGCAGAAAAGTAATAGATGAGTTGAAAAGGAGTAGTAATAAACTGCATTTACAATTTTCGCCAGAAGAAGCCAAGGCAATGTGGATTGGGTTATCTACAAGAAATAGAAGCGACCCTGTGATCCAGATGGATGGACGGAAAATACAAGTAGTACGTTTACATAAATATTAGTGAATAGTAATAGATGAGGAGTTGCAATTTACTGCCCATATGAATAACAAGGTAAAGAAAGAAAATCTCTTCTATTATTACTTGTTGAGACCAGGATTGACACAAAACAAAACACGACAAAAGCGAATACTGCATTTGTATAATGCAGTAATAAGGCTAATGCTTCTTTCTGGGATACGGATATGGGGACATAGATTGCTGATAGCAACGGTGGAAAGGAAGTTTGCAAGATTGCAACGCTTATGCTTATTGCGAACAAGAGGAGCGTACAGAACAGTTAGTGGGGAAGCATTAAATGTAATGAATATTGCCAGCGGATCTATATGCACAAAACCTTAAGTTTTGTCAACACATGAAAAAGCACAAAAAGCTTATAGTTAATGGAAAGGAAAAATGAATAAAAGGATTGGAAGAGGAGATTAGAAGAAGAAAAGGGTGGCAGACAAGATTGTCAAACAGTGAAAAGGGAAGAAAAATCCCGATGTGCGATTTAGGATAAAAAAAATTTTTTTTGAAACGAATAGCTATTTTATACAATTGTTAAAGGATCATGGCAATTTTGAAGAGTATGTAATGAGAACACGACGAAGGGAGAATGCATTATGTATGTGTGGAACAGGAATCGAAAATAGCGAAAACATTCTTTGGGAGTGTGAGATACATGGTCAGAAAAGGAGCAGATATCTTCGTTTTTTTAAAGAAGAAGGAATATTTTTGCCAAAGGAAAATAAATATGTATTGCAACAAAGAAAATATATTGTCAATACGTCAATTATGTGACTCAAGTGGGACAAATCAGAGATATTCTTAAAATAGACAAAGTAGCAAAATGAAAATGAGAGTGCACCTCCTCGAGGAAAGACGATACCAGATACAAGAAGTCGTGATAATATCATATGCAACAGCTTAGAGATGTATAAACACGATATAAAAAAAGAAAGTTCAAAGAGACAAGCGTTACAGGGAAGACGGTCCGTAAACACTGATACCAAAACGAATGAAAAAAATGGAATGATTTTCGTACTTACTAACAACGTCCTTCCATATTTGTTCGAGGTGTCCCTCTGTCAAGTTATTTTAAATGATTTTTTTTTCTTTTCCTTAGGGGCAATTAATTCCTTAGTACTCCCATGTTTCAAGTATTCGATTGCTTCAACACCAGGTCCAGTGAGACATCCGGGACTATCACTCTCCAATGTTTTTACCATTAGAGGAACGTATTTTATGGCATACATGTCATAAATCTCTTCTCAAGGTATATCCTAAAGTAATTATTACATAAAAGATTATTGAAAATTGATTAGATTCACAGAAAACAATAAAGTGTCTAAAGTTTTTAATAATTTTTGTGACACGAAATAGACGAAAGGAGTCATATGGAAAGTACAGTAAATACATCTGACCGTTTGACAAGTCGAACAAACACTGAAAATAATAAACAACACGGAAGGAGAGAAATCAGAATATTAAAACTTCACACTCGCCGTGTACATACATCGTGGTAATTGTTATTCTAAAAGCACGACAGGGAAATGTTTATGCATGCAAAAATCACCCATAAAGAGAAGAAAATGAACGGTGAGTAGAATTTTTTCATTGTCGTTTCATTGTTTGTCATGTTCATTTCAACGATGTTTTGTGTTAACACCATCTATTAAATTTGTTGAAACAGAATGGAGATGTTTTGAGAAATCAATAGAGCACAACCAGGTTTAATGTTTTGAAAAGATATATAATTATTTAGTACGCATACTATCCGTCCGTCTATTCTTTTTTTTTTCTTTCGGTGTTTCGCTGGCTACCCCAGCATCGGAACAGCCGCAAATGACTATTAAATAAATTTGCAATTGCACTTGGTCTGCCGCTTAATGAAATGATTTTAAATTTATTCTGATTTGCTCTCGCCCCCCCCCCTCGGCAGAAATGGCGCCCAGCGTTGCTGGTTGCGCAGACCACTTTTTCGAACAATTATTTTGAAAAAACATTCAACTGCACTTGGTTTGGCGTCTATTGAAATGACATTTTCTTTCTCTCATTTGTTATATTTATAGCGTCATAATGCTTACAACCTGCACTGCTACTCCGGCAGACCAATCTAACCCTCATAGTTTTGGTTTACATACGATGTGAGCAAAAAATGACGTCTAATGAAATGACAGCTAATTTGTGACGCTGTCTCTTGGACTATAAACTAATATAATACATAACAATAAAGTTTTTATATGTAATAAAACAAAAATTATCAGATCATTACGAAAACATTCAAAAGAATCAAAAATATTAATTTTAAGATAAGAAAGATTAACATGTCAAACAATGGAAAAACTTAAATTTCACTAAAAACATCAATAAAAATAGATAATATAGAATAAAATATACCTTATCGTACTAAAGGTAAACGAAAATAAACATTATCTTTATCACTTGTGAACATATCAGGAAACAAATCGATAGCATGTGCCATGAAATTCTTTTATATCATGAGGTAAAGCTAAGAGAGATGGCGCGCTCGGAGAAATTGCGCAGGAGTGTGTGCTTAAAAGTTCACGTTGATTATTACGAGCGTCTAGGATAAAGCGTTGTCATTTTGTTTTCCCAAAGTAGGTGCTTGAATTTTCAAATTTCTTCTCCTCAATTTCTATAGAATAATCTGTATTTAAAAATTTTAAAATTAAACTACCTGATGATCTATTATCCTAAACTAATGGTACGAATACCAACAGTTATTTCTTGAAGCGGCTACAATCAAATAAAAGGCAATCTCTCTACCGAAATGGGAGACTTTTACACATCTGCTACTTAAAAGAGATGGCGTATAGTTCCCATTAGTTTCTGTGCTAAGACAGATCACGCACTGAAAGAAAGAAAACGAAGGGCAATGACGATGGGGTAATTTAAAGTTAACGGGTTAACAAGTAGCTTAATGTTATTTTAAAATTTTATCTGTGGTGATTTTTTTAATTTTTCTGTTTAATTAAACTTCTCTAATTTTTCTTAAAGTTCTTTAATATTTCTTCAATCATTAAGTTGAAATATTCACTCTTAATTCAATAATACTTGTTTACAAAACACTTAAAACAATGTTATTTGACAGTAATCATTATTGTTAACAATTTAATTGTTATTACTATTAGCAATTTCTCCTATCCATGTCCGCAATCACACCAACCCTGTGGGGATAGATTGCGTAAAATAGATTTCTTGGTTTTATTACAGCTGTGGCATTATATTAAAGCATAATAACAAAATAACAATGAAAATGCATTAAAAATATATGAAGTCAAAATTATGCATGGATACTTAAGCAAAAAGTAACATTTCGCTGAAGTACACTTTTTTAAATTATTTATTTGAATAGTGCGCATACTCTCCTACCTTTACCTTTATCTAATACTAATTCATTAATGTTCATTCATTTCCAATGCTTAATAGAACTTTCTATCGTAAATCTTGTTTAGACTAGAATTAGGCTTCGCAGCAGTTTTCCGATTCCCTCGCATTATCTTATCTCCGTTTATAGCAAATTACATTTATTTGGAAATATCTACATTTAAAAATGTTTTTACTGAAGAAAAGTGCAATCTATAATTGTTTAATTCAACTGAATTGAATTTCCTGAAGTAAAAAGTTTGCATAAATGTTTTCGTAACTTAAAATAACCTTATCGGAATAAACAGAAGTACTTTAATGGGTAATGTAACGTAGTCAGATCTTTTAGGTAGATGCTGTGGAGGTCAAGGCCAAGTTCCGAAAACAGAATGGAAGTGGAAAGAGAGGGAGAGCAGAGATAAGGACAGCCGAGAGAGGGAGGGAGGGAGAGAGCTCGAAGAGAGAACTCGGAATGGCGTGGGAGGGAATTGGATACAGCGTCAGCGCAATAATAATCCTGCAGCGCAGGTACACCCATTCTCCCGAAAGCGGAGCCAATGAGATAGAGCGAAGCAAGACAAATAGACTTTCATATTTCATACGGAACTCTAGGAAATTTGAATTTCCTCTCAAGAGTTTATGAGCACGGAATATGAGGTTGTAAATGAGGAAGAAAGAGGATACGTACAAATAGAGACGTTTTTAATTTAAATTCGCATCACGAACAAAAAGTACGTTGTTTCTTATAGTACAACAATACTACTAATTCGGAATAATTCTCTTCATATGAAAAAGAGAATTGTGATCAGGGTTGGAGAGTTAAAACTATATACGTTTGCCAAAAACTAAAAATGATGCTTATTTCCAAAAACGAATACCTAGCATGTGAATTGAACGTACTCTGTTGCTGCACATTAGAGTGAAACGAGAAGTGTTTTGAAAAAAAAAATTTAACCACAGCTTTCAAATAGTCATCCACATTTTTCTTGCTACAGACAAAATTTAAAAAACCTTCTCTGTATGGGTAGAAAAATATTTTAAGGTGAAGTAAAGTGTGTAAATATAGAATTTTTGTTTAANAAAAAACCTTCTCTGTATGGGTAGAAAAATATTTTAAGGTGAAGTAAAGTGTGTAAATATAGAATTTTTGTTTAAAGTCACATTTACAAAATATTTGCCATAAATTATTTTGTTTTACTGTTCTTATATAAACATTCTTTTATATTATTAAAAGATTAAAAATATTTGATACAAATAAAAACAGTTGTTTCTGCCAATCTCCAAGGTGCAATAGACCGCATATACGCATGGACTAAACGCTGGAGTATAAAATTAAATAAAAGTAAATCTGTCCATTCCAAATAGAAAAACTGACAAATACCTAGATCTAAATCTAGATGTCAAGCTTAAATGGGAACAGCATGTCAAAAACAAAATCAAAAGTGCTAAAACAAAAAGCAAAAATATAAAAGTATGTTCTGGCTGGTGCGGAGGAACTCCCATTTGTCTACAAGGAGCAAGGTACTGGTATATTTGTCTACAAGGAGCAAGTTCTGAAACCAGTCTGGACTTACGACCTTCAGTTGTGGGGCTGTACCAAAGAATGCAACGTTAAAAGCATGCAAGTATTCCAGAACCGAGTGCTGAGGAACATTGTCAATGCTCCTTGGTACATTGTCAATGCTCCTTGGTACATTCGGAATGCTGATCTTCATCGGGAGCTCCAAGTGAGGACAGTGAAGGGAGAAGTTAAGGAAGTAGCCAAGAAGCACGAGGAAAGACTCCATAAACATAATAACATCGAAGTGCTACATCTGTTAGACAATCAATACACAGTGCGATGGCTCAAAAGGACTAAACTCTTTGAGCTTGTGCGACATGTGTGTGTTTTGCATGTGTGTTGTCCTATGTTCTAGCTTTCGCTACTTACAGGACCTGACTCCACTGTGTTTGTTGTTGCGTGTTCTTCATGTTCTTGTATGTGTGATTGTTTTATTAGCGTGTGTTCATGTTGTGATGTTGTTTTTCCATATCTTAGTCAGAGACAGGGGCCCATACCCGTAAGTAGTGGGTCCCGGGCTCTGTTCCCGTCCCTGCCACGGGGAAGCGGATGGGCTACTATCTACCGTGTCTGTTATTGTTGTCTTACTTGTTAGTTACCAGTTTTTTTGTCTAATTTGTTTGGTATTTACAGTGGTAATTATACAAGATCCACAATTGTTATGTACATGATAGGTTGATTATTATTAAGAAATATTTTTGTTTTCTATTTTATTTGTTTTTATGTTTTTATTTTCTTGGATTTTATGTCTTATGTCTCATTTAAATGTCTATTTACATTTTTACAGGTCTTTGTCAGGAATTTCTGCTCTCTTTTCTTCCATCCTCTTGATGAACCTTCGAAATTCTATGAAATCCTTTTCTTGAGCAAATAGATCTTGTTGGTCGTTTTTGAGGATGCTCTTTCCTGTTCTTCTGTGGTATTCTTCCCTCTCATCTTCATAAAGGAAGCAGTTTTGGAGCATGTGGTCTGCTGTCTCTTCAGTCGTGTTGTCACAAGGGCAGTATGGGTCTATTGCTACGTGCCAATGGTATCGCTCTGCTTTGTTTAGCCCATACCCAGTTATTACTCGTATCACCGCAGGTTCTAGGGTGAACCATTTGCGAGTCCTATTGTACAGGACTTGGGGGATGTATTTCTTTGTCTGTTTACCGTGTTCTGAGTCATCCCATCTTAGTTGCCATGTTTTAGATAGTTCTTCCATTATCTTGGATTTACATCCCTTTTCTGAACATTTGATGGTGACGTTATTGATTATGATCGAGTTCGTTTTCTTCAGCTGGTATCTGTAATGAAGCTTCATTGCTTCCAGATCCAGTGGAACGTTTCCGCTTATGACTTGTAGTGCGTTAGTGGATGTCAGATGGTATGCACCGGTAATACACAAGAGTGAAACTCGTTGCACTGTCAGCAGTGCGCGTATACGTGAGCCTGTTCCGCCTTGTTCCCCCAGGCATATGCGGCGAAGAGGATAATAAGCAGAAATACTCCTTTATATATCGTTTGTATAGTTTGCATGCGCAATTCGGTTCAACCAATGCGCCGCAGCTTATAGAAAATGAATTTGGCTTTAGCTGTCACGGTTAGTATGTGATGTTTAAAAGATAATTTTGGATCAAGGTGGATCCCAAGGTATTTTACCTGGGGTGGTATTTTGATTTGTTTCCCATCAATTTACTTGTCTAAACGTTTTCCGAACATCATCATTACTGTCTTCGTTGGGGATATCTTCATTGTCTTTTTGTCTTTAGGAGTGTGTTTACATACCTTTGTCCTTTTTCGCTGAGATCGTTCCTGGAGTTACCGTAGACGGTAATGGCCTGGTCGTCCGCATGTGCAGTTACCTTGGCTTCTTCCATTTCCAGTTGTCGTAACAGCTCGTCCGTACTAATGTTCCAAAGTATGGGACCACTATTAGAACCTTGTAGGCATCCACGGTTCATTTTCTTTGGGTTAATGTTGGGTCCCGCTTGTAGGACTACTTGTCGGTTATTTAGGTAATCCTTGTATTAGTTATGCAAGTACGGATCTATTTCCGGTTCTTTTAACCTTTTAGGTATGCCTGGCCACCAGGCATTGTCGAAAGCTCCTTGGAAATCAACGATAATTATTAGGCAGTATTTTGAGTTGTGGTTTCTGATGTTGTTGAGTATATATTGTATAGTGTCTGTCGTGCTTTTGGAGACCCTGCAGCCAAATTGGCTGCTGGATATCTTGTCATCAACTTGTTAACTTATTCTGATCGTTCCTATTTTATCTAGGATCTTCTCGAGTACCGGAAGAAGGCAAATTGGCCGGTATGACCTTGGTTCTTTGTCCAATTTCTCAGGTGGTTTTTGCCATTTTCCATTCTTCGGGAAATATTCCCTTAATGAAGCATTGGTTAATTATGTTCAGGTATTGGCTACGCGAGTGATTTAATGATTATTTCATTCGTGTCAATGCCAGGTACCTTTTTAGGCTTCAGGCTTTTTAGTACTGTTTCCAATTCTTTAACGCGACTGGACTGAAATTCTCTGTTAGTTCTCTTTCTTGTATAGCACTTCTCCTTTCTTCCCTGTATCCCTGGGTGTGTGTTTCACCATTATCATCAGGTAGGAGTGTATTTAAGAGGGTATTGGCTGTGCTTTCCCATTCTAGCGTTACTTGCTGTGCAGCTTGCAGAGAGCTGAGGATTTGGAGTGTTCTTAATTTATTGGCAGCTATTAGGTAGGGGACTCCCCATGTATCCTGTTGTATGGATTCCGAAACAAATTGGTCCGACTTCTCTCTTTTTGATCTCCTGATGAGAACAACTTGTATGTTTCTCTTTTCCCTCAGTTTCTCCTCTATTTCTTTGGTGCATATCTTTTTCCTCCTGGCCTCTCTCATTTTCCTCTTAATGTTGTGTGGCCGACTTAGATTGAGCTGCTTCTGGAATCCACCATGGAGTGGTTGGACTTCTTGGTTTTGTTCGCGGGATGCTTAGTTTGCAACTTCTGTAATGACTTTAGTTAGTTGCTTTGCTGCCTCTTCTGAGTGTGGGTGCCAGCCTTCGGATGGATCCTGTAATGCTTTGAAGAACAGATCCCAACCTGCTCTTTTAAGGTTGTAGCTTCTTTGAAAAATTATGTTCGGATGGTTGGCGATTTTGTTTGGCTCTATGTCAAAAGTGAGCGCGCTGTGGTCACTAACACGGATGCCGCTGCTAATCTTCCAGTTTGTTATTTGTGTATTAGATCACCCGATGATAGAGTTAAGTCTATCCATGATCTTTTATTATTGTGCTGAGAGGTTGGTGGGGAGTTTTTATTATTTACTATGTATAATTCGTTGAGGTATATAAATTCCTCAAACCCATTTTCATCAGTCATACGATCACCCCATAGGGTAGACCTGGCGTTGAAGTCGCCATTAATTAGGGCCGTTTTACTTCTTATGGCTGGCATTATGCTTTTTATTCTGTCTAGGTGTGCCATTGTTTTTATTTCATACTTGAAATAGGTACAGGTAGACACTATATAGAATTTTATGGATTTAGTTTCTATCAGACAGGTGGCAAAGCTGCTGTCACAGCAGCTTGCAATTCTGAGTGGTTTAATGCTTGAATAAAATATTATTATTGTAGTACCAATTGATGGATTTGCATCTATGTGTTGGTATATTTTACTTATACCACTGGTTTTTCTCCAGGAGCGTATGGTTCGGAGATTATTGCTATATTTACATTGTTCCTTATCGAGTGATTCTCGATTTCAGACATTGCTCTCTGTGATCTGGCCGTATTGATCTGGGTAATTTTAAGAGCCATATTCCGTGTTGTCTTGCTCTCTTGTTACGGCAATTAGATATGACGGGTATTCTTTTGATGTGGCTGCGTGTAGGGCTTCCTTTTTGGCCCGAATGCAGTTCCTCCATTTCTCGGGTTCCTGCTTTTGCGTACAATTCTTCATTAAGTGTCCGTTTTGGCCACAGTGCCGACAGGTGGGTTCTTCCTGTCTGCAATGTGCCGCTGAGTGGCCATAACGCAGGCAGTTTGAAACACTTTGTCGACGTGCAGTACTCGGCTGTCTTATAAGAACTCCAGCCTGGTTACAACCTCCCTTTTTGGACAGCAGTCCTCCGATATTTATGTGTCATCTCTATGATCCAATGTGGGAGTTGTGTGTTTACTTGGCCTTTGGGTTTTATTTGGAATCTTACATTTGTGCCTTTTCTGAAGTCTTCCCAGCTTGAATGGTTAACTTCCTTGTAATTTTGTTCATAGATATCTTGTGATAATTCTTCTTCGACCTTGTCGTTCTCTATGTTATAAAGAACGATCTTAGGGTTGCGTTCCCTTGTTACTTTGATGTCCAAGTCTGGCTCGTTTTTGATAGAGTCTTTTAATTTTGCCGCTTCTTCAGGTGCCGCGGTTTCAATAACGGTTCCTGTTAGTCAACAACCTTACTTTGTTTATATTCACTTTCTTTTCGTCCAGGATGGAACTTATTTTATTTTGAGCTTCCTGGGTATTTTTTATCGTTTCAGTTTTAGGTAAAATGATAACCCTAGCGTCCGGACTGATCGCTGGGTGGTTCTTTGTTTTGTCTGTGTTTGTACCATTGGTTTCTGTAGAGAATCTGAATAATCTGAGTAGAGAATATCAGCTTATCGCCTACTTCTTTGATCTCTTTTATTATGTTCTCTGACTTCTGTGTGTCCTGACTTTCTACCTCCTTCATTCTCTTTGCACACCATTGATTTCTTTCACGATTTCCTTTTTTGTTTCCTGTATGAGGATTTTGGTGGTTTTATGCGTTTCTGTGGTGCTTCTCATTATTGAGAAAATGCTGTACAGTTTTTCTAGGTCAGTACCCACCCTGAGAGCGTGGTTTTGCAGTTTTATTTCTTTGTCTATATATTTCTGGAGGTTTATTATGTGAAATTCTTTATCCAGCTGGGAGTGGCTTATTTCAGCATATGAGCCATCTCTGTCTACTAGATCCTTTTGTAGTACCACTGGTTTTACAATGGTGCTCGAGCATGTTTCCTGATCCTCTGTCTCAGTTTCTGAGGGGTTGTCCTCTCCTCTTAACCTTAGAACTGGGCAGGTATTGATGATATATGTATAACTTTCGTTTCCACTGTCCCTGTCTACGTTAGTATTTTCTTGCAACCACCTCTTCACTTCGACTTAGGCCCCAACCTAACGTCGTCCCGAGCCTGACCTCTCGCGGAGGGGGTGGTGCTCTTTTCTTGCTTTTCACTTGGACCCAATCGGACTCCGCCATGGAACCGTCCGTTGGGTCCTCGCCTACCGTCATCAACATGTTAGAACTCATCTTCACTTTGGTGTGGAGGGGAGGGGCCACCCAGCTCCCATAACCACAGTGCTCGTTTATCGCGCAGATGCAGATAACGCTCACGTGCATGCAGGTGGCGAAACACACTGCATGGGCACTCAGGTCAGCTTCTGTGACAAGTGTAATCAGTGTAAAAGCAAAGTGCAGTGCTGTATAGCCACAACAACGATGTGAGCAAGACAGTTTATATGCTACGATGGACCACGGGGAAAGTCCAGACTTATAAAATACGTAGTAATTTAAGTTAAATTAATAATGTTGATTAATCTTAAGATTAGCTGCATTTACTTTATACTATATAAATAAATGTATCAACAAGTTCCCCTGTATTTTAATATTTGTATCAAATTTTGGTATCGATTTTTGTGCGGTAATTCGTGATTCCATAAATCCTTTTCATGATCGCAAACTGTCTGTGGCGAATCAGTTACTGTTCAATCACTCTTTCCTTGGTTGTGACACGGTAATTTGGCACATTCGACGGATTTCATCTTCGAATAGGACTCAGCTATTTCTTTGATGAACTACTGAACAGTGCCAGATCTATGGGGGGAGGGCTATGGGGGGCTACAGCCTCCCCACCCCATTGGACCTGAACTCTTCTTGAATATAAAAATTCAGCCTGCGTATGTTTGTGTTCGCAAAACTGAAAAAGTATTCGGACGATTGACTTGAAATTTTGACACAACGTTGCATT